>JAJTUV010003690.1:0-76292 GCA_021653895.1 Mastomys natalensis | reverse complement strand
GGTTTTATTTTGGAGATGCTTGTTGGTAAAGTACTTAGAGGTAAAACACCATGCCAAAACCAATTTAATATCTTTTTGTTTTATTTTTAGTGCCTTTTGAGATCTCTTTAATGTATGTTTAAGTAGAAGACAGAAGAATTATTGTCCTAACTGCATTACTTTCATCGTCTTGTAGCACTGCCTCTCCCTGCTCAGCCAGGGGGTTTGTTGGACATCACAGAGTTTCATTATCAGTCTCTTTCTTAACTATATTTCCATGAGCAGCCCAACAGACATTTTCTTTCTCATTTGTGGGAGTGTGCTTCTTTTATAGATCATGACATTAATTACATATTAGTTAAAAATAATACCTTATTTTTGTTAAAATAGTAATTTATGGACATGGTGACAATTTCGATGTTACATAAAACCATTTAGTTCTCTTATGTTCTTGCTCCATCTCCTTTTCAAATGCAAATATCCCATAATAATCTAGTTATGCACCATTTCAAAAAATTCCTGTGCAGACATACCCATCTAAATAATATATTATCATCTGCTCCTTTTTGCCCTTGTCTTAAGACTATTTATTTGTTACTCTTGTAGAGGACTTGGGTTTGCTTCCTAGTATGCCCGTGACAGTTCAAACTATCTGGAACCCCCAGTTCCAGGGCCTCTTACACCATTTTGACATCTACAGGCACCAGGTGCACATGTGGTGCACACACATATATATTCAGGCAAAAATGCATACACATAAAATATATAAATATATAAAAACGAATCCACACAAAAAGTCAGATGTAGGGATATTATTTCTATTACTTTTGGTAAATCTATACACTGAAAACCTTTCTCTTTACATGGCTTTGAAATTCATCTCTTTTATAGCAGTGACTCACTTCACTTCTTGTAAATAGCATCATAAGATATACAATTGAATAGCAAGATTGTGAAGAATTTGAGGCCAGCATGGAGTGAGTTCCAGAGTAACCTGGGCTGCAGAGTGGAGCAGTACCTGACATCTCTATTTCTCTAGATATTGTTAGAGGATTAGTTTGTGACTCAATATTCATAACCATTCCATCTCATTGGCAGTACAGGTGCCAATGGTGAGTGATAGAGATGTGGATTAGCCAAACTATTACAAACAATGATAACGGTATTATATGAAAAATAGAAAAACTCTAAAGAGGAAACAGTCCTCTAAGATGAAACAAATAGTGTTTAGATGTTGGAAACAAACTTCAAAATCACAATGATTTCTACAATTTACATCTGAGGAGTAGATATCCAGAGGCTGAATGACTTTTCCAAGATCAAGCAGTTTTGATAGAGCTATGTATGAAAAAATGAGATGCCCTTAATTTTTGTTCAGCCTGTGAAGGTAGCCACCATGTTTTGCCTTCTTTGATGCTGTGAGCTCAAAGAAGATGCTGACCCAAATTATATGCGGAGTGTGGTGTTGTATTTTGAAGGCCATGGCAGGAAGATTGACAGTTTGAGGCTAGCTTGGGCTACATAATGAGTTCCAGGCCAGCTTAAGCTATGTAGTTGGACATGCCTCAAAACAACAACAAAGCTCTGCAGGAATCTGCAGAGATGGTTTGACAATTAAGAATGAGTAATGTTCTTCCAGAGGACCCAAGTTCAGCTCCCTCACCCACATCAGGCAGCTCACAACTGCCTGTAACTCCATCTCTAAGAGATCCAATGCCCTGTTCTTGCCTCTGTGAGCACTTGCACTCATGTGCAGCTACCCCCATATGGACACATATCCAGACATACTACTTTTTAAAAATAAAATAAATCTTTAAAAAAAAAAAAAACAAATGTGTTAATGTCCTAAGAAAAAGCCATAAAAATGAAAAAGCATTTCCCTAAGACATGAACCTCAATGTTCATTTATTCCTCCACTCAAAACATTAGCAACATTGTAGTCTATTTGTGTGTGTGTGCATGTGTGTATGCATGTGTGTGCATGGCATGAATGCACAAGAGTGTATTAAAGTGTGGATGTGGGTATATATATAAAGGTCAGAGGAGACAGTTGGGTGTAGCCTTACCTTCCATCCTGTTTGAGACAGGGTTTTTGTTGTTTTTCTACTGCACATACTAGGCTAGTTGCTCCTCAAGTTTCTGTGGATCCTTTTGTCTCCATCTCAAATCCTCTTATAGGAGTGCTAAAATTATAGATACTTGAATTACAGATGTTCATGCTGCTTTTATGTGTCCTTGGCAATTCCAACCCAGGTCCTCACATTTACACAGCAAGTGCTTTTAATCACCAAACCCTCCTTCCAACTTCTTTAATAACATTTTATTCCAGCAACTATTCCTTGTACCTCTTCTGTGTGTCTAGGCCAGAGTTTCTCTACTTGATACTATAATGGTATGTTGATATTAGGCTGTGGTTGTTTTGTTTTTGTTGTTTTAGAGACAGGATCTCAGATGTATAGCCCAGGCTGGTCTCAAATTTTCAGTGTTCCTGCCTCGATCTTCCAAATACTGCTATTACAGTCATGCACCATCACACCCTGTTGGGGCTACAACCTACTTTCCTGTGGGAGTAGTATAGGATGTTTAACAGTTACCCTTGCCTGCATATACATAGTAACCACTCTTGTTATGCCGTTTGAAAATGTTTCCATTCATAACCAGGTGTCATCTGGGTGGCAAAATTATAGACAACTTTAGGTTGGTGAGGGGGCTGTGGTACAGTCATCTCTGCAGCTGGCCTTCCAAACAACAGTCTGGTGACAATGACAAGAGCTCCCCATTACCCACTTAGTGAGGGGCTGAGAGCCCCAGGATCAAAGAGGAGACAGTCTCAAATGGAGGCTGAGAACAAAGGAGTATATATATAGAGGCATAGGAGAATTAAACTGGGACTGTTTCAAAATGTTAGTACATTGCAAACCTGTAATACACAAAGGTCTGGGATGATCACTTCCTGTTATCTCCTTGCCCTTCATCCCCTCCCATGATGTACTCTCTGTACCCTGCTACCCCTTGTCTGCCTTACCCAGGACTGAGCAGGCTTGTGTCTGGCATGGCAGGCTTCTTACAGCCCCAGGCCCACGCAGCTATTTGTCCCATTTTGAAACCTAGCCTGTGTGTTGGAAAGGAGACCAGGCCAACCTCATATGGCCTCTGGTGATACAATCAACTCAGTGTTCTCCACCCTCACCCAAGAGGGGGATGGGGCTGTGAGGTCTCTGTGTTGCTGTTGCCAAGAGTCAGGATTTTAGAATTTCCCCACAGATACCTTCCAACAACAGCAAAAAGAAGAGGCTTAAAATAATAACAACAATAATGATGAGTATAAGCACTTCATACACATTAAACTCGTAGGGTTCTCCAGCGTTCTATGAGTCAAGAACTGTTACCCTAAGCCTTTTGTTCAGACAAATTACCTGAGGCAGAGAATAACATACCTCTCTTATACCACAAGAAGTGGGTTGTGTAGAGCCCAGGCCCCAAGGTCTTTTGCCACTTCCAACAGGCTATGATCATTTTAGGACCTGGATGCTCCTTGGTTATATTGAGTGGGCATTGGGAACCATGTTTCTCCTAAACTGTGTGGAAACAGTTTACCATAGACATTCAGGTTATCCTCTCATGGGCAAAGACAGACACATCCACACAAAATCTGGTTATACTCTATTCATTGCTTGGGCTGCTGTAACATAGGATTATATACTATTCAAATAACAACAACTTTCCTTATAGTCTGAGATCAAGTTGTGGATGGGGTTGTTTCCTTCTGAGAGCTGTGAGGAAAGAGTCTCTTATAGGTCTCTCCATGGCTTGTCCTCTTATGCCGTGTGTGTTTCTGCACCCAAATTATGTCTTATATGAACACTGATCTTATGTGATTAGGGGTCCATCCTCATGAACTTATTTCAGCTTAATAACATTTATAAAGACCCTGTCTTCAAATATAGTCACACTCTAAAATACTGATGGCTGATACTTTGACACAGGAATTTGGAGCTGGATATAATTCAACCATAACAGTGCCAAACAGTGCTGCAGGGAGGTTGTACCTTGTGTCCTGGAAGTCTCCAGCCTCCCTGTCCTGGCATTTCCCACATTGGCCTTCTGCTGACCGTTTGTTTTTCTGGCAAGTTTTTCTCCACAATCTGTTTTCTGCTTCTCTGTGATACTCTTACTCATAGATTAATAAAAGTTAGACACCAATGACTAGTGACTTTGTCAAGGTTACATGCAAGGAGGCATCAACACAGCTTTGACATATTCTTCCTGTGTCCTCAGATTGGTCACAGGAAGGAGAGAAAGGCTGATGTGGCCGAGATGGTGGCTGAAGTTTCAGTCCTTCTGCATGTTTTAGGGGAAGCAGGGTTGGTGAAAAGTATGACTAAGCTATGAGGAAAAATAGCTCACTGTGGTGGGCTCTCCTATATCCTGACCGCAAAGTCTCTTTAGGCTGACAAGTACCTCCCAGGCTTCCTCTGTAGGAGGAATAGTAAGTCTCACATTTAACCAAATCAACCCAGACCAGGAACTAACCTGAGAAGTAAGTAAACACAACCAGGCCATACAGTCCCTGGAAAACTTCTAGGCCAGCATAAGTACAGGTCTCAGTGGCCACCCTGAGATATGTGTGCAGGCTTTGGATAGGCTATGGCTTTGTCACATCGGCCAAACCTGAGTTCATCTCAAAAAGGGGAATGCCTACCCCACAGGGCTCCCTCTGCCATCCTTTCTCTTGTGGTTGTGTGATCCTTGGCCTCAAACCTTCCTTACATCTATCTTCTGTAGCTTCAAGTCATGTTAAACACACCTTCCTCTAAAGGAAAGCCCTGGTCTCAAATGAAGCCCAGCCAATAACTGGGTTTGGTGTTCTCAAGAATTTTGGTCATCGTTTATTTCTGACTATTTAAGTCAACAGCACAACCAAAGAAACAGCTATTTTCCTCCTTTGTCTCTCTCCAGGGACTTCCACAACTCTAATGATCTTGTCTCTAGTTCCATCAGATGTCAAAGCAACCATTAGGTGATGCAGTTTTGTCCATACGATACATTTGACTGTAATTTTTAAAAAGCCTAACATTAAAAATATTTTAATTAATTAACTTACTAATTTATTAATTTTCAGATAGGACCTCATGTATCCCAGAATGATGTCAAACTCACTTTGCTGAGGATGACCTTGAACTTCTGATCTTCTTGCCTCTATCTCCCACATGATAGCATGAAATGTATGGACCTGGTGGGATGAAACCCTGGACCTCTTGCTCACTAGGCCAATACTCTCTGGACTGAGCTACACCACCAGACCCTGTCAGCAACTATATGTGTGTGTGTGTGTGTGTGTGTGTGTGTGTGTGTGTATATTTATATATATTTCCATGTGCATGTGTGTGTGTATATGTATGTGTGTATATTTATATATATTTCCATGTGCATGTGTGTGTGTATATATTTTTTTTCCGTGTGTATGTATGTATGTATGTATGTATGTATGTATTTCAGTGTGCATTGTGTGTGTGTATGTATGTGTGTGTATTTATATATATTTCCATGTGCATGTGTGTATGTATGCATGTATATATATTTCCATGTGCATGTGTGTGTGTGCCTGTGTGTGCGTGTGTGAATGTATGTATATATTTCCATGTGCATGTGTCATGTGCGTGTATGTGTGTATGTTTGTATGTATGTAAATATGTATATTTCCATGTGCATGTGTGCATGTGCTGTGTGTGTATACATGTGTGTGTGTGTGTGTATATATATATATGTATATGTATATGTATATGTATATGTATATGTATATGTATATGTATATGTATATGTATATATTTCCATGTGCATGCGTGTGTGAGTGTGTGTGTGTTTATATGCTTATGCCTCTATGTCATGATTTATGAGAAGACATTTGGTTGAGAGTTATTTCTTCCCTTCTACCATGTGGCTCCTGGGGATCAAAATCAAGTTATCAGGCTTGGTGCTAAGTGTTTTATCCATTAGTCCATCTCACTAGCCCAACAGTAACTTTTAAAGGTAAGATGGCATTAGTTTAAATGAATTTGAAATGGCGAGATGTTCACACAAGGCACCAAGGTGAGGGGAGAAGCTTCCGTTGCTGGAGAAGCCACCTTCAGATGGGTCCTCCCACCTGCCTGAGATAGAAGTCCCTTTGTTGCTTACCTGTAAAAACTTTGTGTACTCACTTAGCTGTCCTCATGACTGTTTATTGTCTGTGTAATTTTTTCTCCCTAACTGATCTTAAGAGACCCAGGTTTAGGGCTGGAAAGATTGCTCAGTGGTTAAGAGTACTGGTTGCTCTTCCAGAGGAGCCTTGGGTTAGGTTCCCAGCACTCACATGACAGCTCATAATCTCCTGTAACTCCGGTCTCAAAAATCTGATAGCTTCTGGTCTCCACAGGTATGCACATATGTGGTAAACAGACATACATTCAGATTGGACACCCATACACATAAAATAAAAGTAAATAAATAAAAAATAGATAGAGAAAGACTCTGATTTTTACTAGTGATGACACTTTGATATGACATGCCTGGGTTCTTCTTTTTGTTTTAAGATTAGTTGAGCCTCTTATTTCATTCAGGACAAGATTTTGGATAATGAATGCTCAGTTAGTACATCAAAATGTACTTCAGATAAACTTCCTGAGATACTGTATACAATAATTGCACAGTGCAGTGGGTAGAACCCAGGGTCCCAAACATGTTGAGCTACTCTCTAGCCCCTTGAATAAATTTTAAAACCAGATTCCCTGTTGAATTCTCACATTCTTCCACCATTTGCATGAGAACTTCAGGGGGTTCCCTCATGATTGGTTTAAGGAGTTGCCAGATTGTGGTTTCTATTTAAATTTTCCATTGAGGGGAGCAAGGAAGTAGAGGTATTTCTACACCAGCTCTGAGAGTCATGTTCACACTGGCTCCCAACTATGCATTTCAAGCATGTCACGTGAACAGACCCACCATATCTGGCATCCAAAACAGTGATGTCAGCTATAGAGATGCTACTCAAAATCAGCTGGAACTACTACAAGGTTCTCAGTGGTATGAGTGGAGTATATCAGATGGACAATAGAACCACATGTTCACATGCATGTGGATACAGAGACTGAGAGAGAGAGAGAGAGAGGAGAGAGAAGAGAGAGAGAGAGAGAGAGAGAGAGACAGAGACCACAGTGTGGACAGAAAATAAAATCCTGATCTCTTTGTTATGTTTCTCTTTTTCTCTTTTCTTTTCCAATTTTTTTGAGACTGAGTCTCATATATCCTAGACTAAGCTAAAAACCTGGCGTAGAGTGGGGGATAACCTTGAAATCTTGAATTTCCTCTCTCTCTCTGTTCTGGTTAGTTTCTTTGTCAACTTGACACAAGCCAGGGTCATATGGGAAGAGGGAATTTCAACTGAGGAATTGCCTCCAATGGCTTGGCCTCTAGGCAAGTCTGTGGGGGCATTTTCTTGATTAGTGATTGATGTGGGAGGGCCCAGTCCACATTAGGCAGCGCCATCTTTGAGCAGCTTGTTCCATGTGCTGTAAGAAAGCAGGCTGAACAAGCCGTGGGAAGCAAACTGGTAAGCAGCGTTCCTCCATGGCTTCTGCTTCAGATCCTGCCTCCAGGTTTTTGTCCTATTTGGCTTTCTGCCTTGGCTTTCCCTGCTGATGTAAAATGAAATAATTTTCTTTTGTCATGATGTTTTTATATAATTTTTTTTCAAGATAGGGTTTGTCTGTGTAGCCACTTGCTCTGTAGACCAGATGGCTGCATAGAGATCCACCTGCCTCTGTCCCCCAAGTGCTGGGAGCCACCCACCACCTGGCCCCTTCAGTGCTTTTAAGCTTCCATCTTTAATCTTTCAAATCTGAGCACTATGAGCAGAAAGTTAGAGCAATATCATCTACTGCCTTAAAAACATCTGTGGAAAAATTAATTTTTGCCTCCATCCACTCAAGCAGGTTAGGAACATTAAGTGCTAAATGGTGGTGTATGTCTGTCCCATCTGCACTTAAGAGGATGAAGCAGTAGGATTGCTGTGAGTTTTATGCAGGCTGGGGTATGGAATAACAGAAAACAAAGCAAACAAAGAAGCAAAAGAAGTACAGTGCTCTGTTGGACAATGTGAAGCTAGAAATTACTTTGTAGTGGTTGGCAGTGTTTAAGCTTTTTGTTAGGTTGAGTGCACTCCAGCTTTGAGTAAATGCAACCTGGGCCATCCTCATTCACTGATCTCCCAAACCTCCCTTCACAAAACAACAAAGTAGAGAATGAGAAATTGGCTTGCCTAATGTAAACCTTAGTGGGCTGCTGATGCTCGCACATCTGACTGCCCAGTTTAAGTTCCCAAACACCCCCAGTCACCCTGATCAGGACACAACATATTGACTAACATGACTAAGTATTGATCATCATCTTCTAGACAAGTCTAGTGACTTTTATTTTGTTGTGTCTTTGCTTTTCTCTGCAGAATTACTAGTGAGTTGTTTTATTCTGGTGAATCATAGCCTACTTCTGCCTGTTTCTGAATATATCACAAATAGAATCACATCGTGTGTATTCTGATATGTCGGTTTGTTTGGCTCACCATTCTGCATTCAACAGTCATCTATTTTGCAAGCATATTTAGGGATGTGTTTGAGTCAGAGCGGATTTGAAGAGAAGCTACAGAAGGGGACAGAGAAACTGCCATGAGTTGGAGAGGCAATTACACTGGTTCCTGTTCCTTAGGGCTCAGTTTGTATCATGCACTCTTTAATTTGGGACTTCTGGTGACCTACAAGCTCAGCAGAGAAGCCTGCAATGAGGCTGGGTGGAGTTATAAGTTAAAGAAGGCAGAAACCATTTTCACAAAGGGGCTTTAGTTGGCCAGATCAGTAGGCGCTGAATCAGCAAACGCGGAGAGGCTCCCTCTGGTGGCCATAAGTGATAACACCATGTGTGAGCCCAGAGGCTGTACCAGTTCCTGAGTTGAGCACCTTATGTAACTAACCTATGTAGGTTACAAGATGTTTTAAAAGGCTGCTTGTGGATTAGTCATTGAGATTGGCTAGAACATCTGTAAGAAATGAAAGGGTTTTTTTCTGTGGAGGAGGGATGCTTATTTTTAGATGTCACCTGACCTAGGCCTGTCTCAGAACATAATATTCTCAGTTCCTCTCTTCCAGCTGTATACTTCTAGAATTCCTATTGAGTCCTATGATGTTCACTAGAGGTTACCTTTAACTCTGACCTTGAATATTTTATTAGAGAAATACAGCCATGATATTTTATTCATGAGCCAAGGCAACTGGAAACTGGAAGAACTAATTAGTTGGTGAAAATCCTTCTGGTTGGAGAATCTCGTAGAAACCTTAGTGTGTGTGTGTGTGTGTGTGTGTGTGTGTGTGTGTGTGTGCGCGCGTGCGCGCGCTCTCGAGGACACGTATGCATTAAGAACTGCCTTTTATCATCTCAAAGTGTCAAGGTTGAAATGTTAGTAATGTCCTTTATTGGTATTTCTGGGACCTCATTCCCTTAAATGACCCTATGAGGCATGACTGAGGCTGCTTAAATTTGAATTAGTCCTAATGGATCACAACAAATACCTGCCCATGGTGGAATGGGACAATGCATTGGAACTTAGTTCTACAGTCAAATAGCAGAATAAGAGCTGGCAAAGTATATTGTCTCATGGGGCAAACTCAGTTTGCCACCTGCTTTTATGTGGCTTCTGTATTTTACTATTTTTGAACTCAAACGATTTTTACATTTTTATATTGTTGAGGCCCACCCCCAAAATATTTTGTAACACACAAAGATTACATGAAATTTGAATTTCAGTGACCATAAATACGCTTTTATTGAACCAGAGCCATAGCTGTGAACATGTGTTTGGTCTTTTTGCTACTTTTGAATGATAACAAGAGTCAAATAAACCTAACATCAACCACATGGCTCACAAAGTTTCAAACATTTACACTCTGGCCCTGAACCAAAAACATTAGAACCCTGGTTATAAGGCAGAGAGGTTGAACACATAGTAATTATGTTCAACAATGGAGATAGACATTATAGCATAATTAATAATACAAGAAATTGGAAACTAGTAAAAATCTGGTAGATAAGCAGCAGTACTATATGGTGTAGACTTAACCTAAGCAGGAGTTAAGGACTGGGGTACAATGGGAGACTTCTAGGGCTAAGCACATGCTGCTTCTTGTCTTCAGCACTGGTTAACTTCGTGAGATGGCAGGTGAGCTGATTTTTAAGTTGTCCCCTCATAATTCTGTATTTATGTATTTATTTGTGTTTACACCTGTGGGGACCAGAGGTTGATGTTGGCTCTTTTCCTCAGTTGTTATCCATATTGGTTTTTGGGACAGGATTTCTCACTGAACCTTGAGCTCACAAATTCAGCTAGAGAGGCTAGACAGTGAGCCCCAGCCTTGTCTGCCTCCCCAGTGCTGGCGTTACAAGTATATTGTTGAGTTCTGCTTTTTCCGGTCTTTGAGTGGGTCCTGGAAATTCAATTCAGGTACTTTGTGCACAGCAAGCACTTTACTGACTAAGTCATCTTCACAACCCTGGGTTTTCTATTTTTGTAAATAGAGATTTACTTCAACAGGAAGTGATTTCAAGGCTTAGGTTGTAGTTTAGTGGTGGAGCACATGCTTAGTATGCATGGGGCCCAAGATCGATATACTAACATTGGAAAGAAAAGAAAAAGAAAACAAAGGTGGAGGGAGAGACTTCAATGTAGCAACTACTCAGAATGTTAAATATGAAGTTCCATTCTGTCCTAGCAACTTCACTCTTTAATATGTATGCAAAAGACATAAAGAAATGCACACAAAGAGTTTATGCCATGTTTATAATATCATCCAAATCTTTTGTCAAGAGATATAGAGAAACCAAATGTGATACTGTGCCACAGTGGAGTCTCATTTGGAAATAAAAAGGAATTAAATGCTAGTATGTGATCTTCTGTAGCTGGGTCTTGAGGATGTTGTGTTAGATGAAAAGAACTAGCCACAAAAGGCCACATATTAGATGATTCCATTTAGGTGAAATATTGTAGAATATGCAGATTCATAGACAGAAAGTAGGGGACTAAAGAGAGAAACAACTGCTAATAGCTGTGAGGTTACATTTAGAGGAGATTGGGTAGTGATGATTGTACAAGTCTGAGAATGTACTCAAGTATAAATTTGAACTTTATAGTATTTCAATTACATATAAACTATGTTTAGAACAGATTATTGTTTCATAGCCCCCCTGTGAGTTTATATAGGTCAAAATACAGAAATCTTAAAGTGACAGCCACCTACCTCATCAACACAGATAGCTGAAGGGACTGGCTCTTCCACTAGGCTATCCAGATTCTTCCTTTGGTTCCAGGCTTATAGAGTAGTGCAAAGCAGCTTCTAGAATTTAGTTAAAAGGGACCACTCAAATTCTATTTCTCAGAAAAATAAGGTAAGTTAAAATGTCTTAGCAAAATAACTGACTTCCTTGGACTTTTTCCTGTGAATGGTTCCCACTTTCTTGACCTATGATTTTCTTTAGTCTGAAGGGAAAGCAGTGAGACGCTGACAAGTACTGTTAGCTTCTTGCAGGTTGCTGCAAGGCCCCATTATTTACCTGTATATATTCTTTTTCTTTTCTTTTAATTTCCTTTCTTTTCTCCTCCAACCCTATCTCTTTCCCTCCCTCCCTCCCTCTCTTCTCTTTTGAGACATTCTTGCTCTGAATAGTGCTAGTTATTCTGGAGCTTGCTATGTAGCCCAGGATGGCCTTGAACTTGCAGCAGTCCTTCCATCTTAGCCTCTCAATTCTAAAATTACAGTCATATACTGTTATACCCAATTGTAGGTATCCTTTTGTTTGTTTGTTTGTTTGCTTGCTTGCTTGTTTTTGGTTTTTCGAGACAGGGTTTCTCTGTGTATTCCTGGCTGTCCTGGAACTCTCTCTGTAGACCGGGCTGACTTTGAACTCTGAGATCCATCTATCTGCCTCTGCCTCCTAAGTGCTGGGATTAAAGGCGTGCACCACCACCACCCATCATAGGTATCTTTTTATGAATGGTTATCAGTCTCTTTTGTGTTATACTGCTCGGTACTCCCTTTTAGGTGATAAAGACAATGGTGGTTACTTTTGCAGATTTGAGACAATCACACAGATTATTTCCATTTGAATTTTCCTGCCGTCAAAGAATATGTATTTAGGATTTTCTTCTCTGTACTATTAACTCAATCCAAACAGCAGTGAAGATAGCTCTGAAATTTCTGGAAAGTCACAAAGACCTAAACATTAGCTGTGGCACAGATGAATCGTTCGGATTAATGAATAAATGTTTGCTTGTCCATGAGAGGGTGAAAGGAATAGGTGTTAGCTTTCAATCTCTGCGTCATATGTTTGGGCAGGTCACTGGAGGTCACATAGCTAGCTCTTGAATTCTCATAATTCTCTCAGTGGTTTGTCCACTTTGAGTAGAGGAAATTCAGATTGGAGGGAAACCAGTCTCTAATAAGCACAAATACTTTAATGGTATTTTTAGGAAAAAGAGATTTGAAATGTCTAGCATAGATTCCTATTTTAGTGACCTCACTGATCCTTGGTTAAGGCAACCATAGGAGGCCCCTTGAAAAGCATCATTGAATCACCCCAGTTTCCTCAATCTGAAATGAAGTCTGGGACTCATTCGGTGGTGCTGTGAGCCACAGACTTCATGCAGTCATAACAATACCTTGAGACAACTGCTGCTACAATCTCTGCTTCATAGACGGGAAGACTGAGGCCAGGTATGGCTCAGCAACTTGCCTACAATCATACCACTGGGAAGTACCCCAGTTGCGTTGGAACTCAGGCAGCACTGTTCTACGGTCCTAATAGTGCTACCTTTTAGGAAGAAATCTTGAAGTACAGAGGGAAGCGTGTATTAAAACTGTAGCTTGGGCTGGGGACAGGAACTCAGTTGGTACAATGCTTGTTTAGCGGGCATCAAACCCTGAATTCTATCCTAGTACCATGTAAACTGGTAGTGGTAGTGCACATATGCCATCCCAGTGCTGGGGAGGTGGAGACAGGGGCATGTCCAATGGCATCTTCAGCTACTGAAGTTGGAGGCTGACTTGGGCTGTATGAGATCCTGTCTCAAGAACAACATAGTACTTTGATGTTTGAACTTAAAACCCCAAGCATGTTAGTAAGTGCTCTGCCACTGAACTATATAGTACCAGCCATCCATGTGTTTAAAACTATACTTAAGAAAAATATAGCAAAACATAATAGTGATTTTCAATCTAAGATGATCACAGATAATCCTTATTTCCTCCTAGATTATCTTTCTGCATTTGTGAAGACTTTTGTAACTTGAATGATCAGTTCCATTTTTTCTAAAATGGCCACAATACTATTTCTGGATTCTAGGTGGTTTTCTAGAGACCCAGCATTCCCCCGACCCCCACCCAGGAGGAACGTGATCTATTTTCTTTCCATTTGACCCTGGTGTGCTTTTGCAACAGCCACAGTATGTGACAAGAGGGTCACTGCCTGAGGCTAGGTGAGCTGAAATGACACAGCCTCTGCCTGGTCCCTCTCAGGACACAAGTCACCTTGGAGAGGCCACGTGGTGGTGCCATGTGGAGCCTCGGCACTTCTCATCCTCATTTGTGGAGGGCCTCCAAGCCAGGCAGAGATGGGAATGAGTAAGTCTTCAGATGACTCCAAGCCATGCTGACTATAGCCTCCTAAGCAATCTCTAGTGAGAACTGTTTATGTTTAGTCAAATCATTGGTAAAATGAGGCACTTGTTTTTATGTAAGCCATCATGTTTTGAAATGAACTGTAAGTAACCTATAGAGCTCATATTACCTTTTTGGTTATGGTAACAGTGACACTAGTTCCTGCCTCCCCAGCACTGAGATCACAGGTGTGTTACCTATCTTGTTTTTTTTTTTCATGAGTTTTGAGGTTCTCAGAACTCAGGTTCTCATGCTTGCATGGGAGCCACTTCACTGAGCTTTCTTCCTAGTCTTTTTTAGTAGTATCAGAAGGAAAAGGGACAGAGATGATATTATGCTAAACTAGCTGTTTGGGACTGAAGAACATAGCCCACTCAGCCTGAAGCTGTGCTCCTTGAAGTACTTTCCTGCACTCCTAGTCAGAGGTCAAAGGTTCCTTCTACCTCTCTCACCCAATCCAGTTGGGGTCCAGCTGCTCCCAGCCTCCCTTACCCCATACCCACCTCCCTGCCATTCATGTTAGACTATACAGTAGTCTAAGTTACCACCTCTAGTTTTCTTGCATTCTCTGAGCAAGTTAGTGGCATGTTTTCTTGATCACAGTGGTCTTCTGGTGGCCTCAGATCCTCAAGGTCACAGACAGACCCAGAAACATTACGGGTTTAATTTATTGAGTCCTGTCCAATCTTCACTTTCTGGCTTCTGGAAATGAATGTGTTCAAAAGAATTGTGCAAAGCCCATGGGGCTGCTTACCTGTCTGGGACTATTACCACTCCTAGCATCACCACTTCCTTGACTTTGAGCTTACATGATGCTTCCAGTGGTGAACCCTGGGAAGTCTGGGCCCTTAAGTCCAGACAAATTCTGCTTTCTCCTGGAAAAATGAATATAGACTAGAGTGTCCTAAAGACTGATGCAGTACTCAAAGAAAGAGTGACTTTCAAGCCTGTTCTGACCAATAACATGTGTTCAAGCTGCTGAGCACAGTTTTAAAACCAGAGAGTCACTGAATTCCAGACCTGAAAAGAATCTCACACACACATTTTTAATGGGTGAGAAAACTAATGTTCATGGAAATCAGGAGGCCTTTTTTTTTTTTTTCATAATTGCACAGCAGGTGGAAGCAAAATCAACTAGGGACTTGAAGACTTGGGACATTGTTGGGGTCTTTTCAAACTCGACCCTTCAGAGTGAAGAGGCCAGTGGCCTATTTCATCTCCCACAAGTACTCCTCAAAAGAAGTACATCATACAGGGCTTTAGAGTTTAAAATAAAGTACTATCACTGTGCTGGTTGTGAGTGACTTATTAATAATGCCTTACTTTATTCTCACATGTACATAAGGGGTAAGTCTTGTTTCTCTACCTAAGGGATGTGAAGAAACTGGCACAGAGCTGAAAGCCTGGGCAGAACCTTATGGGAGAGCACATGCTGGTGGTCAAACTTCATTTCTCCTGCCTCCAAACTTAGTTTTCCAGGCCAAAAGGAGAGGGCTCAATTGAAAATGGCTGAGGAACTTTTGTTGCATATGCAGATGCTGCTGTGTTAAGTTAAATGAGGGCTGGACTAGAGTTTTGGAGGTTAATTTTTGTCTATAATTTGCATAACTGAGACCTCCTGTTGGCAGTAGGCACAATCAAAGTTTTCATTGGAGTGATACTGGTGGCTTCTGACATTTTGACATGAACGTCTCATACCCTCAAAATCATGGTGAGCGTGCCCCTAAAGATATTGGTCTAGATGACCCTGGACCACACAGTAACTAGTGGCAAACTTGCTCATTTGCTTGCACATCCTTTGTCTGTGTATTGTTCACTCATACTGCTTTTTCTCCTCTCCCCTCTCTCTTTCTCTTTCATTTCCATTTAGGATAACATTAAGGCTTCTTTGCTATTTAAGGTGGTTCCAAAAAGTCCAATGGGTTTTTTTTGCCCCAATGGTTTAGTTAATTCAGGGAATGTTATTGAACACTGACTGCAATCCAGGCCCAGCCACAGAGAGGTGAAAATGAGTAAGTCTTTCATACTACAGAAGATCACAGTAAAATGCGAAGTTAGTGATTGCTTTGGTATTCTTAGAGGTTCTGATAAGGAAGTCTTTGAAATGGCTAAGCAGGGTGCCCCAGCTCTTTCTCTGGGGAAACTAATGCAATCTCTATAGATGAGAAGATGCAGAAAAAAAAAAAAAAACCCTCTATAGACTAAACCAGAACTTTCCAGGCAGAAGTTAAGCTATTCAAAGGAGAGGAGTAGCACATTCAGAGGGATAGCACTTGGGGATAGATATGCTGAGAGCCACCATTTAGTTCAGGGTGGTATGTTCTTTTATACTTAGTAAGGGCCTTGATCATCCTTGTTGATCTTTATCCAAGTGATTTCCTGCTCTCTTTCATCTCTCGAATCCATTACATCTTTACCAACACCCAACTATGCGCTGTCTAGGTTTCCTTTAAATGATACAGATCCCTGTTCTGAGGGTGAGCCGACCCATTCAGAGTAGCTTTCAACATCAAAGTCCTAAATAGTATCATTGATGCTATCACTGCTAACACATGCTTGTCTTTGTTGGGCTCTGGTGAATTGCGTTTATGGGAAGGGGTCTGTTATCGGCTGTTGTTGAAGACTTTGATCCTGACCTCTTGGGAGCTTCATGCTGAGACTGTCTTACAGATATTTTCTTGCTGTAAGGATTAGATAAAAAAAGACTTAGGCGTCCTGCATGTTTTCCAAAGTCCCTTTGTAGGTAAATAATGGTTGCATAGGAAAGATGTTATCTTCTCAGGCAGAATACAACCAGGATGAGCTAGGGAAAATTCTATTCCATCCTATCTCTGGGGGTGTTGTCATCCATTGCTGCCTCAGTCCTCTTCACTACTGGAATTGCTTTTCCTATCTGCAGAGCTGACTTCACTAGTCTTCATTTTCCAGACTCTACGCTGGAGAATGTGAGCATGACTCTATGCTGATAAAGGTTTATTTACAGAACTAGATGGCCTGAATTTTTCTGTAAGGTGCAGTTTGCAGAGACTTGATTTACGTGACTCAGGTCAGCAAAGAATCTTGGGTTCAGATTGTAGGAGGCTGTCCTTTGAAACAATGTCCTCTAGGTCATAAGCAGAGCTATCATCTGTGGGGCAAAAATGTACCTGTTGGGGAGAAGGAATAAAAATAAGTGAAAAACACAATGAGCCCTTCTCCAGTGCAAATGACCATGTGTTCAGAGTTCCTTCGACATTTGCTGTACTGAGCTCACAGAGATGATCAGTTGATTTCTCAGGTAGCTGATCCAAGCCACATACTTTCTTCCTGTTGCTTCCCTATCTGTCTGAACTCAAGTTACTCCTCCATTTGTGCTATCTCACTGTATCCCAAATGAGTTCCTTTATTTTTCTCACCCATGCTGTCTTTGTTTACGCTCTTCCTGACCCTCTCTTTTTGTCTTTTAACTACAGTCTCAGGAGAGACATCAGCAACTCTTTTTGGGGTCCCTGAGAAACAGTTTGGACTCAGTTGATTAGATCATGTTTACTTTGCTCTACTAATTCTAGGTCTAGTGGTCATACCTGACAAGCTCCAGTAATGTTTACATAGGGATGGGCTGTGGAGATGGCTCAGTTATGTGATCATATGACTTGAATTCAGATCCTCGGAACCCATGCAAAACTGTATGTGGTAACACGTTTATGTACAATTCCAGAAATCCTGTGACCAGATAAGACTGAGACAGAGGAATTCTTAGAATCTGGTGAGTCAGCTAGACTAGTATACAAAGTGGTAAATAATAGATACTTTCTCAGACTACGTGGAAGGCAAAGAAGAAAACACTTGGGGTTGCCCCCTGACATGTGCCTGTACAGATGCACACATCCCCACCTCTCTCCCAAATGAGAAATTGCTGATGGATTTATTGTTTTTATTTTTTATTTTTATTTATTTATTTTTTTGAGACAGGGTTTCTCTGTGTAGTCCTGGCTGTCCTGGAACTCACTCTGTAGACCAGGCTGGCCTCGAACTCAGAAAATCCGCCTGCCTCTGCCTCCTAAGTGCTGGGATTAAAGGCGTGGGCCACCACTGCCCGGCTACTGTGGATATGTCATATTGAGGTTATCAATATACTGTGTTCCTTTCTGTGATTGTATTTATTCTTTGGAGTGGCTTTTTTTTTTTTTCTCATTCAAGCACTGTAACCTGGAGTAGCTGCTGCTGTAGATACTTGGTTAAGTTTCAGGTAGTCATCTCCCACACACTTTGAGGTATGTCCCAGTCTGTAGCTCAGTCTGATCTTGAACTCAGGGCAGTGTTTCTGCCTCACGTTCCAAGTACTGGGACTCTAAGCACCAGCCACTCTGTCCAGCACTGACTTTTCTTTCATAGCAGGTCCAATCTCTGCATTTCTTTCACCAACTGAAGTCTTTCCTTTGTTTGTTTTGTTTTTATTTTCTGATGAAACATCTGTATTGTGGATTTACAGACGTCATCTTATTTTTCTGCATCAGAGATATAATAAGAGATTATGACCATCTTGTTTTTGTAAAAATTAGAATGCTACTCCTGCTTTCTAATTTTATTCCTTCCCTTATATTATTGGTTATGTTATTGGTTGCTACTGACTTATGCAATATGATTCTTCCCTGGGTACTCATCAGTGGGTATAGTTTTCAACTTGGCATAGCTCAGAACTCAGACTTTGAGAAAGCTTTAAAGCAGCTGAGTTGCACAGATGGTCAATAAATCAATCACTGTGACCATTTTATTGCTTATAAGGTGGCTACCTCATTTGTTTATAGTGACTTTTCTAGTTGATTAAAGTGCAGTTTCATCAAGACATGCTTGAGTCCTCCAGATACGTTAATATATAAAGCAATGAGAGAGGACTGCACCAAAAATTTCTATAACCACCTTCAATATTTTAATGTTGATTCCAGGACTTTGTGGCCTTCATCCTATAATTCAACTTTTCATACTTTTTGCCAAAGTAATTTTTATTTGGTGCGTATTCCAGGCTCTTATCTTTGTACAAGTCCTGCTACAAAAATCTTCTGTGACTCAAATTGGTTCCTATGTGATCTGCAAATGAGGCTCCAAGGGTGGCAGAACACAGGAGGTTTTATGATTGACTAGATTCCAGGCCAGGGGAGCCTGAGTAGTTGGAATAGAATTGTTATCTAAGTCATTCAGGTCTTTTACTGTCCAGGCAGCAGGACCTGATTTAACTGTGTTTTAAGAAAGACTTAAAATGGATATCTGGTCCCAGAGCTCCTTGTCCAGAAGACTGTCATGGTTCCTGGCTAATAGTGGTCTGTTCTGAGGTGTTGTTGATATCCAGGCTGGCCCTTCTGTTGAAGAGGGCTGCTGCCACCTACTGATTGCCTTGTCTTGTGTGAAGTGAATAAAAGTCTGCTCTGTTATACATTTGGTTGCCTCTGATGACAGTCACAGAGGCTGATTACTTCTTTTGTCTATGGGGAGAAATAATGATTTTGGTCACCATTATTTGCCAGTCTGAGTCTGTTCTTCTGTAGAAGAATATGGAAAGAAGCTAACTCATACTTATTTGTGAACTGTATTTGCAAATTTGCCTATTCACTGAAATTTGCCATCATGTGTCTTGTCCACTTCAGTTTAGCCCACATTAACAAAATGTCTGATGTAGTCAACTTAAAAAGAAGAAAGGCTCACTGAGTTGCTGGTTTTCAAGATTTTGAATCTGTGATCAATTAGCCACCTTGCTTTGGGAGTCTGCTGATAGTGTACGTCATGACACAATTTTGTGGTGGAACAGACTCTTCATGAGATAAGAGTGAGGGGAAGGAGCTGGAGTCCCAAACTCTTCTTTGGGGGTGCACATCTTATCACCTAAGGACCCTACTCCCCATCCCTCCTCTCAGCGCCACTGCTTCAAGATTTCAATACCTTCTAATAGTGCAACCTTGAGGATAAAGTATGCAATCTAAGGACTTTTTTTTTAAAGCTGAAGAAATTTATTATGTTTGGACAAAGCCAAATTGCCATGGAGGTAAATTATCAGACATAAAGAGGAGTATCATTTTGTAACAAGAGAGGTAATTTTCCAAGACAGTACAATAAATATTAACATGCATGTATCTAATAAGAGTATTTGTGAATCAAAACCTGAAAGCTAAGCAAAAAGTTGTAACAGATTCCAGCACCTCTGTATCAGTAATTGACAGATCCATTAGGCAGAAAATCAGTCAAATGACAGTTATTTCAAACTACCATCCATCACAGAGATATTATTGACATTTATATGTTATTTCACACAATAACAGCAGAAGATGGATACCTTATTAGCTGAAATGTAACGTTTGTCAAACACAGCATATCTGAGGTCATGGAATAATTAAAGGACATTTAAGAACCAAACTATAGCACCAGATCAGCAGTGGTGCTTTAAAGGTTACTCACTGTCTTGGTAATTGTGAAGCATGGTGAAAAGTCCAAGTCACCAGAAGCACGTCTGCCAACTGTGGTCAGAGACAATAACCTACTTTTGTGTTTCCATAGTCATACTGAGAACAAGTGACTTTTTTCTGTTTTATTACGTTCCACATTTAAAACAAACCCCCAAACCCATGCTCCCTTAGTTGGTAATTTTGTGGTTTTAAGGTGTCCTAGAAATACTGCACTGTAGTGCTCACCATCTTCCCATGTGGTAGAGCATTGCTTTTGATGTGCTTTGTGGAGAAAATGTATCTGATAGAGAAATTTCGATCAGGCCTCAGCAGTGGTGCAAGTGTCTGTGGTCAAGTGTATAGAGTGAATAGTTTATATCACATAGGATGCCTTTTAAAAAAGATGGGATGTTGATAAGTTGAAAAAGAAGTTGTGATAAATGGCTTGCAGGATTCCTTTGGGGGTAGTTGTTTAGTATTTTCTCATTCAGTGTTCAAGATGACTTTGAAACAGATAGCTGGAGAATAATGAGGAGGAACTGAGTACATGTTACATTATAGCAAAGATGCTGGTGTGGAAATAATGGTTTTGGTTATGTTAAAAATATAGAAACAGGGAATGATATCATATGCTTATCCTAGTGCCCAAGAGGAAGAAATAAGAGGATCAGGAGTTCCAGTCATTCTTTGTGACATCATAGGTTCAAGGCCAGTCTAGACTACATGAGACTCTGTATCAAACCAAACAAACACAGAGGAGTCAGTGGTAGAGCACTTGCCTAACATATGAAAAATTAATCTAATACACACCAACACACACAAATACACACAAATACACACACACACACACACACACACACACACACACATACACACATACACATACACCGTGGGAGGAGAGGTGGGGAGAGAGAAAGAGAAGGAGGGAGGGAGATATAGAGAGTTCCTGGATTATGCTGCCATATCTATGTTGTGGTCTTGCTTTGTTTCTTTGTGGAGCTGGGATTGAACCCAAGCGTTCATGCATGCTATGCAGACACTCTGTCCTGAGCTACACACGAGCCCTGTTTGCATTTTTAACAGGTGGACTTCTCTTCCAGGAGTAACTAGCATGGTCAGTGCAGGAGCCATGAGTGCCTCTGGGAACCTAATGGACTTCCTGGATGAGCCCTTCCCTGATGTGGGGACATATGAAGACTTCCACACAATAGACTGGCTGAGAGAAAAGTCCAGAGACACTGACAGACATAGAAAGGTAGGTGGTACCATGCTTAAGGGGCCCTTACCAATAGTTTTCACAAAGCTTCCATCTTTTAGTTAGGATGTGAGCCTGAGGCTATGTATTGCGTATTGGTTCTACAGAGGGAAAGAACTAGTAAGAAAGCAGAGACAAAGACTGAGAGTTACATTAGGAAGTACCTTGGGTAGAAATATGACCAGTGCAAACAACAAGGGGACCCTGGAGCCAGAAATGGTTGGATTACATCTTGCTCTTGACACCTTCATGGGTCATGGGACTTGAGTTTGAAGATGTCATTTCTTGGGGCCTCATTTTCTTATCCTTGAGGATAGAGGTGACTTCATTGAAGAGAGAGAGAAAGAGAAAGAGAGAAAGGGAGAGAGAGAGAGAGGGAGAGAGGGAGAGAAAGAGAGACTCTAGTTGGCATTCAGTATATTGAATAGTACAAAATGCAATTAATATCAAAGGCTGTGGGCTTATTTAGAAGGAATGACTAAAGAAGGCTTTTCAGAAAGGGTGGACCAAGAGTTTGGATGTCAGAAGGGCGAGGTTCTAAATATCAGGAGTGGGCTTTGTAAAGTCACAGAGGCAAGAAATAATCCTGGTGAGTTCGGGGTTTGTTGAAGGTTTTCTCAGGAGAAGATGAATGAAGAAATCCTAGAAGAATGGCTATGGGACTGTTAGGAATGATTAAGTGGGAGCTGGGGAAGACTTGGTGATGGACCACAGAGGATTGTAAATTTGTGCTGCAGAGAGAAAAATGGGAAACCTTGGAAGCATGGTCAAGAGGAGGAAGGAGTTCTTACTGAAGGCTGTAAAAAAGGTGGAGTAGGATCAGGGTCAAACCATGGGGCGCTTTACGGGAGAGAAAGAGTCAAATGGAGTCATACAATAGCAGGCTCTTGTCAGACAACATGATGCTTTTGCTAATGAGCGGAGGAAGTAGAGTGGGGACTTCTTTGCAGCAGGTGATGGGATAGAGCATGCAGGTAGGGCTCACTTTGGATTGTGAAGACCCTTAGCATGCAAATGTATGCTGAAACTTGAGACGCTGACAAGGTGGCCTGGCACTTAACGAGAGAGTAGGGATGGAAACAGGGCTCTGGAAAAGTCAACGTACATATTCTGGGTACAGAAGGAGGCAGGTGGGAGTCAGCGTCAGACAGAGATGAAAAAGGGAGCCAACAAAGGGTAGGGTGATGAGCCAGAGGAATTTTGGGGCTTCAGAATTGGAGGGAAAGAGCACGATATAAAAATATAAAGATACAGTAATGGTCTCTTAGAGTTAGCCCCTTACTAAAAGCGTGCTGAATCTGATTTGCTCTTAGATGATCTAAAATCCACTGTGAAGGGAAAACAATGATCATGTGTTGCATCCTTATACCTCTATGAACTAGAAAGTCCATTTGATCATTGTGCTGCATTGCTGCATGCTAATGTAACGGAACTTTAGCCTCTTCACTATATTCATCTTCTCAGTCTGTTTCCTGGTGAAGCAACTTCAGAGAAAGAAACATGAACTGGAAACTGTTCTATCAATTGCTGTCTGTCTTTCTTGTCAGATAACTAGCAAAAGTAAGGAGTCTATTTGGGAGTTCATCAAGAGCCTGCTGGATGCGTGGTCAGGATGGGTGGTGATGCTACTCATTGGGCTACTGCAGGTATGTGTGTTGTGCCCTAGCAACCCCAAACTCTATACATTTTGGGAGACAGTGAAGCTGTAGAATATTCATCTTCCATTTCAATGCAAGGGATTTACGCTTGAACCATTGAGACTAAGGCAAGAAAGAACCCTGATCTTAACTGTGGCACCACAGACCAAAGCAAAGATGACTCACAAAACAAGTACGGGCTTCTGAAAAGTTGGAATTAACAGTGCTGCTTGACCCTGTCCACACACTGAATAGGTTTATAACTACCCTGAGTTTTTACAGAAAGCACACATTTTATATTCTGTTATATCTGGCTATGTGTGTGGGGTTAAAAAATTTAGAAGCATTATAATCTGCAAGCATCAGCACTGCATGTGATGGGCTTTTCCTATTACTAGAAAGTCTTGAAATGCATGATTGAACATGCTAAGAGTTTCATAGTAATGCTATCCACCCACAGGATGCAAGGTGAACCCAGGATAGTTGCATCTAGACTACACACTGTTCTGACTCTTAGAGCCTTTTTGTTTTCTGCTGTCATAATCTCAGTGCCATTCTGTGGATGATAGATACTTGGCTCTTCATGGCAATTTTTGTTGAACTTAATTTCTTTTTAGGAGGTTATGAAGATTTCTGTTTAAAGAGCCTTTCTGGATAAAACCCCCTGATGCTGAGTAAAAGACCTTTTCTTTTCTCTTCATGATTCTAATGTGTGACTGGAGGCAACACACACTTAGAAAGCTGGTTCTATGGACACAGTAGAAGTGTAGAAAGTTGCAGATAAGATAGGCGCCTCCAGGGTTCTTTGGATTTGAATGAATATTGGAGGGGATCTAGAAAGTAGTTTGATTTTCCCATGGCTACGATGGTGGGAAGGACTCAGATGCCCAACTGCCTGGTTGGATGGTCCCTTGATTTTTAATTTTTTTAAATTAATTTTATTGGATATTTTATTTACATTTTAGATGTTATCTCCTTCCCTACTCCCCCCACCCAGGGACCCCCTATCCTGCTTCTATGAGGATGAGTCCCCACCCACCCACTCCCACCTCCACACCCTCGAATTCCCCCACACTGGGGCATCTAGCCTTCACAAGACCAAGGACCCTCTCCCCTCTAGGCCCGATAAAGCCATCCTCCCCTACATATACAGCTGGAGCCATGGAGCCATCCCTATATGCTCCCAGGCTGATGTTTAGACCCTGGGAGCTCAAATTGGCTGGAGAGATGGCTCACAACCAAAAATATAAGGGTCCCTTGGTTTTATTTGGGTTCTGCTTATAGAGGAATCACACTGAATAACTAATTTAGCTGAAATTACCACAAGGGGGCACTGTTGCACCACAGACCAAAGCAGAGATGGCTCACAAAACAAAGGGTGTAGGCAAAGGAGATTGATTGGACAAAGACTAATGTGAGTGAACACTTGAAAAATGATGGCTTTTGGGGGTGATCTTGTTTAAATGTCACTTTCCACTTGAAAATTTTTTGATCACTTCTCTAAAAAACCACACCTTTCTCTCCTTGAACCTCTTCCTTAACCAGTTTCTCTGTCTCTCTCTGTCTCTCTGTCTCTGTCTCTCTCTGTCTCTCTCTCTCTCTCTCTTTCTCTGTGTGTGTGTGTGTGTGTAAAACTGCTTTGCTGATTATACTACACATATTGCACAATTAACCCATTTAAAGGGTACAACTAGGTGGGTTTTAGTACATTTATAGAGTTGTGCAATTATCATCATGACCAATTTTAGAACAATTGTATCACTTGTACCTTAATATTATCTGTCCCTTTAGCTATGGAAAAACATGAACCTTTGTCAGTCTATTTCCTTTCACTGTTGTCTGTTCTGAACATCCCATATAAATGAAGTTGTGCGCTATGTGTGTCTTTTGAAGAGGACTCAGTTCCAGATGCCTGGCCTGACACTAACTGTGGTACAAAAACTAGATGACAAAGCTTTTTTTCCCTACTACATAAACTAGTGGAAACACACACACACACACACACACACACGATCTTTTATTGAAGACAGGATTCTGTGGGTCTGATTTGTATCTTTAGAGCTCAGTAGCAAGAGGGATACAGATAAGACAGTCAGGAAAGAAGGCACAGTGTAAAGAAGAAAAAGATTTAGGGACAAGCTTTGAGGAAATACAAAGCTTTATAAAGTTGGGTGGGGGAGTAGAAAGATCAAGAGGGACAGAAAATTTGATGATGAGGAAAGCAGGAGAGATTACCTATTGTAGAAGCCATGAGAGAACATGTCTTTGAAGAATGCAGTGCTCAGCAGTTTCAAGTGCTGTCAAGAAGCTTCAGTCTAGGATTGGCAACCTTCTTTCTATAAAAAAGGCTAGCAAATAAGGGTTTTCAGCTTTGTGAGCTATGTAGTTTCTGTCTCTGCAATTCAACTCTGCCACTGTAGCAGGAAAATAGTCACAGTCAGCATGCAGTGAAAGTGTGGGATATGCTGAAACAAAACTTTTCTAGCACAAAAACAGTGGGCTACATTCAGCTTCTTGATTGTATGTTGCATGACCTGTTCTGGAAAAATGAGGACTTGGTACATGCTATTGCATTCCTGGTAAAAGGAAGGACTGGACTAGACTTGAGGGAAGAGGAGAGAAAGGAAGATATAGGACAGTGTCTGGAGGGGAATGTGGACTAGGGGTGACTTATATATTGATGAGAACGAGCCATCGGAGAGGGAAGAGTTGTTTATTTGCTTGTGTGTTAGTGCATGTGATGCGTATTATGTGTGTGTTGTGTGTATGTGTGTGGGGGTGCATTTATCTGTACACACATATTTGGAGGTCAGACAAGGATCTCTTCCTGTGTTTATTTCCACCATATCCCTCCAGACAGGATCTCTTCACAGCACCTGAAACTTGTTTTTGTCTGTTTGGTTGGTTGGTTTGTTTTTTGTTTTAGCAAGGCTAGCTGTCCAGTGTGCTTCCAGTATCTTCTAATTGCTTCCCTTCCTCAACTTTGGACATTTAGGCACACATGGTCTTATACACGTTTCATGTAGGTGCTGGGATTTGAACTCAGTTCCACATGCTTGCATAGAAAGAAATCCTATTGCTGAACTATCCTCCCAACCTGAAGATATTTTTTTCAAGATGTGTATTGGCAACTTAAAAACTTGAAAAGAGATGAGTAAATGCTGAACTTCTGTCCACCCTAATAGCTTGCCTAAGGCCTTTGTGGTTCCTTGGGCTGCCCACTGCCTGGATTATACCAAGTGCTCAGGTGCCTTCCAGGTAAGTGAAAGCAGCTGTCAGATTCAGTGACAGTGTCATGTCATGGATGTGTCCTCAGCTTTGAGAATACCCTGTCTTCTCTACATTTGGCAATTCTCTGTGATTCATTCTTTTCCTAGGTACCTTGGCTGGAGTCATCGATCTTGCTGTTGACTGGATGACGGACCTCAAGGAGGGAGTCTGTCTGTCTGCATTCTGGTACAGCCATGAACAATGCTGCTGGGACCTCTAATGAGACCACTTTTGAAGACAAGGGACAAGTGTCCCCTGTGGCAGAAGTGGTCAGAGCTTCTTCTGAGCCAATCAGAGGTATGTTATTATCTGTGCAGGATCCTGCCTGAGGATCATCATAGTTTCTGAACACTCATGATTTCACCTTCAGATAATAATCTCTCTACTATTTGCTTCATTGAGCTCCGCCACTGCTCAGAATTCATTTGGAAAACTCTTGCTCACTTTCGTGGATGTTAGATGTATATTCTATAAAGCCCATTTCCTCCCTCCCCCATCTCACTTTTATCTGACATTTCTCTCTTTCCCTCTTCCCCTCTCTCTTTCTATTTTTTTCAGATATGGTCTCATACTATAGCCTGAAACTCACAGTAATTCTTCTGCTTTAGCTTCCCAATTGTGAGATTTAGGCATGGAGCCATCACAGCTGTGCATTTGCCTTTTTCTTATCTAAATTGCTTTCTTCTTTGTGCAAAGAAATGGAGTTGATTTTCATGTTTAAGGTAGAAGAAAAGATATAATCTGTTTTGAAGTAACACTTCAGATTCATCAGATTCTCCGACAGAAAGTACAATTCAGTGGCTTTTGTCATAGTCACAGAACTGTGTAATGATCACATGATTTTAGAATATTTTTTATCCATAACCCTCCTGCACCCAAAAACAACAATCACAACAACAAAAAACAAAAAACAAAAAACCTGTCTGAACTGATCCGGAGTCATTGATTGCTAGCTACAAGCAACTCCTAATGTCCTTTCTCTCTATAGATTTCCCTTCTAGATAGTACAGCAAAATGAGCCCATGCATCATGTGGATTTTGTATCACTTACCATATTATTTTCTAAGTTCCTTCATGTTGTAGTATAAATGAGCATTTCTTTACATTGCTGTATGATACTCTCTTGTAGGCTAGATAGTATTTGATGAACATGTGTTGATTCTTTTTGGCTAGCCTGAAAGATGTCACCATGAACACCTGTATTCAAGGTAGGGACATATATTTCATTTCTCTTGGGTATAGGTGTAACCTCTGAGTGAGAAGTGACCTCTAGATTGAACCATTGAAGATCTAGTAGGGTGTTTTCAAATTGGATGTCAAATTGGATGCACTGTTGTGCATTCCTATGACTGATATATGAGGATTCTGATTTGCCCACCTTCTTTCCAGCACTTGCTAGCATCTGTTTACATTGTAATTATACTAGTGGGTGTGAAGGGAGTCTTCTTACTGTGGTTTCCATGACAATATTCCATCAATTATTTTTCTGACCCAATCAGAAGATGCTTCTGTGAAAAGCATGTCTCAGACACAGGGATATATGAGTGAACCACAAATCTAGTACTTACTTTCAGTGTCTTAGCTCAAGGAAAGTTTAGCATTCACAACTCACCACAATGAGCCAGGTGTGGTGGTACATCCCTTTAAATCACAGCACTTAGGAGGCAGAGGCAGAAGCAGAGCCAGGTGGATCTCTATGAGTTTGAGGCCATCCTGGTCGTCATAGTGAGGGTCTGACTCAAAATAGGGAGGAGAGGGGTCCTTGATGGATCAGAAAGCGAGCTGAAGGGAGCTTCACATTAGGGGTAATGGTAAGACAGTTACAGATAGAGTATTCTGGGAGGATATTTGTAATCTATTTGAACTTCTCCTTTATTCCTTATTTCTTTTGACTGACTTTCACAGCTGAAATGGAAGACATTTGGGATGCACTTTACCATTTCACTAAAACCTCTTCTTTCACATCTCAGAACTAGAGAGACATCTTGAGATCTCACACATTCTCAATGCTTTCCATTATGTCCAAAAAGAAATTCTCTACTTGGGTAGAGAGGTGTTGGCAGATGGGACTGGCTGGCTGCCATCTTTTCTTCTACTTGCAGTATGTGTTCCAGGGGAAATAGAGGTGCCTATCTTCAACTGGTTGTAAGATTTATTCTCTGTCTCAAAGAATTACTCTTTAGAAGAGTGAGAAGTTATTTTTAGCCTTCAAAAAGTACTTATTTAAGTGAATGAATGGTATTCGTTGGGCTGATTTCTTGCCACATTGTGTGTGAAATATGTGCTTGCATTGCAGTCTCCAGGAACGTGTCCTTACATTTAAAAGGCACACATGTGGCCATGGTCATGGCCTGACGGGTAGGTGATCTCTACTTCCTTTGCTCTTACTTGAATAATCCAGATGGTGGAAAGAAGCTGAAACCTTGAGAAAGGAGAAAGAGCCCAGACTATGTTTGTATCAGAAAGGAAAATATCCTCCCACCAGCTACTTTGGAGCAAATAGTCCAATACATTCTTCTGTAAAGGATGCATGAACAGCTCTCTGCTATGAGTGCCTGTCAAACGTTGGCACTTGCTGGAATCTTTGAGAGGCTTGTTAAAATGCACTGGGCTGTGTGCCTGTGTGAAGTATCTGATTTGGCAGCCCTAGGGTGGGGCCCACAGGTTATGTTTCTGCCAAGCTCCCAGGTGATGCTGATGTTGTTGGTCCATGGACCACACTTAGAGAAGCAGAAGCAGCCTTCTTAAACACAGTACTGACACTTATTCACTGTGGTCTGGGTGTGGCTGTAATGAAAGCTAAGAGGCCATCCCACCACAGACAAGACAAAACAAATCATCTAGAGTCTCACAGGCAGAGTTTTCTGCACACACACCTTTTATTAACTACCGTGTAAGTGGTGATTACAACCCAGCATCATCCTTGCTTTCCATTACTGCTGAGATTTCATCCACTGGAAGGTTTGTGTAAATAGCTCCCAGAAAAACACCTGATGCTGTTTTGGGTAGTGTAGTGGCTGTAGCAATAGCAACAACTGATTCTTTTGTTTTTGCAGACCCGGAATGAACCTCTCTGAGCCCATCATAGCTTCGCTTTTGCTGATGGAGATGGTGGGGTTGGGTACACTGTTCAGGTTTGCTAATGGCTCATCCCTTCTTCTTTGTTTTGTGTCTGTTCTCTAGGGTGCCAGTGCTTATATTCTGAATTACTTAATGTACATTCTATGGGCATTGCTGTTTGCATTCCTGGCTGTCTCCCTGGTACGTGTGTTTGCACCATATGCCTGTGGCTCTGGCATACCTGAGGTAAGCTGTGAATGAAGTACTGTTTACCAGTGCTAATCCCCACAATAAGCCTAGTGGATAAACCCTATAGGTTCTCTTAGTTAAGGAAACTAAAATATAAACCAGTCAAGTTACTTCACTAAAGACTCTAAGCCTGCAAGCTGTGAGTTGAACCCAGCAGTGTGGCTTTACAATGAATACTGTATTCAGCAGATTTGATCTGTTGCTTCTCAAATGATTAGACCTCTTTCTTATCAGCCAAGATAAACTCTTAAAGCCTGAAGAAACTGAGTTCATGAAGCATCCACATAAATGTGCTACTGTAGTAACTCTATGATGTAATGTGAAAAGCCAGACAATAGTTGAGGAGTATCACTGGGAAAGTTCATTGGTGTTCAGAAGCTTCTGCCACATTTTGCTTTTATGGTGACAGGGTGATAAGAGCTAAAAAAGAAGTAGTCTGATTTTAGATCATACACTGGGAATATGCCTGTGTGACAATATGGTTCTTATAAATAGTTTTTTAAAAGCAATTTCATGTAACCAATGTATCAAGAAAATGACTCCATCATTCATTGAAACCAACCTTGAAGCCTGGGAGAATCTGCTGGGTTGAATGATGGTAATAGAACTGAGTTCTGAAAAATCTCAGGCAAAATGGTAACCAGAAAATCATAAAATGCCTTGCACACTCACTCTAGTCAGTGCATTTCCATCATCCCTTGAGTGGAAACGGAAAGAGGAAGTTTGAAAGTAGGATTGTATGCTGATGGTGGCACTGGCTCCATCTTGCCTCTTGCTTTTTAAAATTATATTCATTTATTTTTGGATACAGTGTTCCATGATACAGTGTTTCATGTATCCCAGGCTATCCTTAAATTTACTGTGTAGCCCAGGATGACACTGAATTACTTATTCTCCTGCTTCAGTTTCTCAGGTGCTGGGATTGCAAGTGTGTGCACTATTGGGCCTGGTTTATGTGTTGCTGGGGATCGAACCTAGAGCTTGTGAACACTAGGGACACTCTACTAACTTAACTCCATCCCCAGTCCAGTTTCCCCTGTGTTGTGCCTTCCCACACTGCTGCTGGTCTAAGCAGTTCACACAAAGGGATAGAAGATTATAAGGAAGATGTACTGAAGGAGTACAATACAGGCTTGTTTCAGGAAAGAGAGTAAAAATATATATTGTTATTGTCATACCAAATATTTTGGCAGTTTATTTTAACATAGTATGTAATTGGAGGCTTGTGTGTGTACATTTTCAGAGGTTTAGTCCTTTGTCTTCATGGTAGGAAGCATGGTGGTGCGCAAGCAGGCATAATATTGTAGAAGTAGCTGAGAGTTCTACATCCAGAGGAGGGAGGGAGGGAGGGAGGCAGAGAGGAAGAGAGAGAGAGAGAGAGAGAGAGAGAGAGAGAGAGAGAGAGAGAGAGAGAGAGAGAGAGAGAAAGAGAGAGAGAGAGAGAGAAGCAAGCCTGGGCTTCTGAAACTTCAAAGTCCATCTTTAGTGACATAATTTTCCAATAAGGCTACATCTCCTAATCCCTTCCAGGTAGTGACAGTCCCTGATGACTAATCATTCAAAACATAGGAGATTATAGAGAGCAGCATTCTTCATTAAACCACCATGCTACTCTATTCCCCCTGTATAGCCAATTCTACTCTAATGAACAGTTTACACTTCTAAAGCATATGGTATTATGCAAAATGGCACACTACAAACCATAGACTTATGAGAAAAATGGGTCAGAGTGGGTAACAACACGCAAAACCTGACACTGCTAAGAACAGTATCACAATGTCACACATCTTAAATATTCTCCACCTACATAAATGCTACAAGAAATAAATATTTCACTTGTTGAAAATCCTTGGTGTTTGCTTGTGCAAAGTTGAGGCTTAAAAGAATTGCAGCTTGAAAGCAGTAAGGTGAGGTACGATCGAACATCAACAGAAAGTGGTCACAGCCGGTATAGGCAGCCATGGCACCCTAGCAGAGATGTGAGATGGTAGGCACTAGAAATATATTAACATGTACATTTTGTGTTTTCCTACATAACTCAGTTCACCTAGAGGCACTTTTTTGAATTCATCTTGTATTTCTCCTGGGAGAAATTATCCATAAATGGTCACAAAGTTTGCATTATGCTTAAATTCTTCTCTGATGAATGAATAGCATGGGTGCCAATTATGCATCTTCAAAGCAAGTGTTATCTCAGATCTGGCTGTTTTATTTGATAGTCAAAGCCTAAGGGACCCTGAAAATAAAAGGACAGATAATTACTGTCCCAATTTTGTGATCTTACTGCCCTCCTAGTAAGCATGTTTTTACTCAAGCTTTTCCCCAAACAGGAAGACGGTCATTATGGATACTAAAACGGTGATAAATTGCACACTAGATCAATCCTTGTCCCTTTTCCAAGAACCAGAGATGAATGATTCTGCTGGTGATCTCGAAGTGTAGAAAGATGCAACCTTTGTTTCTTCTCCAATGTGAATATCTTTTAAAAGTAGTTTTTTATTTATTATTTTGTGTATGTGGATGTTATGCACATGGGGATTGGCGGGTGGCGGGGGGGGGCTCTCCACATGCCACTGTGCGTGCGTGAGGTGAGAAGATAACTATGTGAACTCAATTCTCTCCTTTCACTTTCCCATGGGTGCTGCGAATTGAGCTAAGGTCATTAGGCTTGAGTCACAAGTGCTTTTTACTTGTTGAGAGATGGATGTTACTGACTCTAAGGTAGACATCATTATTGGTGGCAGTTGCACATTCAAGTTTCTTATGTGACAAAATGACATGTGATGAAGATGATACTCATAACTGTGATGTCAAGTGTGGAACGTAAAAAGTGGACCGATACCTTAAGTATGGTTCTATTTATATGGCAGCCTCAGGTAGCTAAAGTGAAACAACCTGTGTGATGACTTGATCAAGAAATGCAATTGAATTATCGGAGGTGGAGGGAGAAGAAGGAATGTTCTTCTGAGGAGGCAAACAGAGCTTTCAAAGCTATCTACTGGGTAGAAGATATGTGGGTGCTTGCCCTCTTAGCACTTTTTAACCACATACAATTAATTAGAAAACCTTTTATTGATTTGATGGGATTTTTACATCATGCACCCCAATCCCACTCACCTCCCCATCTCTCCATATTCAATCTCTGCCCTTGCAACCTCCTGCCCAAAAGAAAACAAAACAAAACTTTTTAAGGAAAAATACTGTACTGTGGAAGCTGCAGTGTGTCACAGTGTGTCCCATAGTATACTCGTTGTCCAAACATCTTTACTTGCAAATGTTCACTGCAATGAGTCCTTGCTCTGGTTCAAGGCCCCTGGCACTACACTACCAATACTGTATCCTCACTGGGACTCCTGTAGGATATTCCCTTGTTGCCCTATGTCATGGACATGTTGAAGCTTTCAATCTGCAGAACTGACCTCTTCACGTGCTCCAGCAGTTCATAGATGGGGTAGATGCCAGGGTAGACCAACTAAAAGCCCTGGTTCTGGGCCTGGGGTGTCTCTGTCAAAAGCCAGAACACAGTAGAAATTGACTTAAAGTAGAAGTTGGAACCATGTTACTTCACATTAGCAAAGGTATGGGCTGAGCTGCTTCGAAAAGCTACTGTGTCTTACTGGAGTCATGTGATCTAGTAGAGTATGTTGGGCGTTTGTAGCTCAACAGCAGAACACTTGCCGGTCTCATCCTCAGCATCATAAAACAATGTGAATATGTGCTCTGCAGTTGGGCTACAAACTAGATCAAAACAGGTTTTCAAGATTGCTCATCTTTGCTAAGAATTTTCTTCTATAATATTCTGATTATTTAAGGTAAAATTCACTTTTGAAACTTTTTAAAGGCAGGTTCTTACTATATAGCTCTGTGTGGAATTACAGTCCAGCAATGCTGACCTTAAACTTTATCAGTCATTTTATCTGATCCTCCTGAGTCCTGCCTGAGATCACAGATGTGCATCACCATACCCACTATAAAAATTTTAAAATGCTAATTTGGAGATTTTTTTTCTGTGTAATAAATGCACTATGTAAGTTCTGTAAAGCACATTTGAAAATGAACACTTCAGCAAAGGAAATGTCTCAGTTGGTATGAGTGCTTACTGTGCAAGCATGAAGGCTTGAACTTGAATATTCAGCACTCAAGTAAAAGTTAAGCATGGCTGCATGTTCCTATAGCACCAGCATTATGGAACGGAGATGGGCAGACCCTAGAAACTCACTGACCAACTAGCTTACCTGAAGCAGTAAGCTTCATATTTAATGAGAGACACTGTCTCAAGGGACTAAGTAGAATGATAGAGAAGACAGTCTGTCTGTGCATACATGGATGCATTCACCTGCATATGTGCACCCACATACCACATATACACACAAATAACATAGAAATGAACTCTCATAGTTTCTTGGACGTCAGAGTTTGGAGAGACCTAAATTCCTCTTGGAGTTCTCAATCCCAAAAGCCACAAGTGTTCACTACCAACTGGACAAGAAATTGCATCCTCTCAAAACTTGTTCTTCACTAATTTCTGTTCTTTATAAAACATGAGAATTCATACAAACATTTATTGATCAGAAAGAGCTTTGTTCTTAAGGGTAACACCATCTACTAAGAGTCTCTGCAATATATCTCACTGAGCTCCTGCTTGCTTCAGTCTCTATCAATTCCAATTGAAGTAATTAGATTTGGGCATCTGCTGGGAATGAATCTGCCTTCTTTAGCTCCTAATTTGATCATGACAATTTTATAAAATCATTTTTGAGAATTACAAAATACCTATTACATTGTTCAATTCACCACATGCCTTTGCTGGAAAAGGCTCTGGTAATTTAGATGCTTGTGATTTCTAAGTGGTATTATGCTTGTATAATGTACCCTGGGGTACAAATCCATATTAACTAACTGACAAAAAATTATAGATTTTTTACTTGAGGCAACACAAAAGGGCTAGATTGTGGCAGGCATAATCAAACATCCCTTCAGTACAGAGGTCTGAGAGTCTCAGAGCACAGGCTCAAATAGGGCAACTACCACTAAATACTAGTTTAACCACCACTCGTTAAATACTAGTTCAAGAAGTACTGTTTGGCTACAGCTACAAGTACTCTAATATGTTTTGTGAGAAGGAACTCACAGAGACTTTTGGGATATCTCTCTCTCTCTCTCTCTCTCTCTCTCTCTCTCTTTCTCTCTCTCCTCTCTGTGTGTGTGTGTATCTCCTTCTCTACCTCCATCTCCTTTCTCCCTTTCTGTTCTCATCTTTTTCCTCTCCTCATCAAATTGAGAAATGAGAGACTACTATATGAGTGACTCTTGTGCCCACTTGTAATCTCAGCACTTGTGAGATCGAGGCAGGAGAATCATGTCAGCTTGGCCTAAATAGTAGACCCTGTCTTAACCCTATCTCACTAAAAGACAAGAGGTCTTTATCATCATCCTGAGATGAAATGTTCTGTATCCAGCCCTTTAAGATTTGAGGATTAGCCCATTCATAACCTCCCCAAATCAACAACATTGACATAATAAACAGTACAAATAGGCAATGAAAAAAATGTGACCCTTAAAGATTGAGAAGTTAGGGGGTTGTTACTCTTTTCAGGAGCAGAGTATTTTAAAATCATCTGGCTGTAAAATTCCCTTTGCCTTGGCTACATCTCAGGGCAATTACATTAGATCTCTGTTGGGAAATCTAGTTCTTGATTAGACCTCTGCAGAGAGAACTACTCCTTGATATTTTCTTGTTCACCAAGTGATTCTCGTGATGGTGAGAAGCATTATGTTTGCTGTTTGAGAAGTTGTTTTACTTGGCAGAGACCACAAGAAGACATTTTATGTTATGTGAATGACACTGACAAGGGAAAACATTATCCCATAACATAGCATACAATAGGGAAAACTGGGTAGGAATTTGATTAACTTAGTATCTCATGAATCTAATCAGGGGCTTGAAAGTTGCTAGCTCCATGGTAAACATTCATGTTTCTTAGTCCATTGTGGCAAAGGTTAGAGGTAGAAAATCATTGAACTACTTGGGAAAGTTAACTTCAATATGCAAAGTTCATTATAGATGCTGGCATCTAGTTGAATTCTTAGCTAAGACATAAATGCTCTTGTAGGAACAAAACAATTTCTGGCATTGACAATATGAAGCAAGTTTGCAAAGGAGTAAGATAGTAGTTTTCTCTGTATTCAAAGTCCTTTTCAACATGAGACAATAGGAGCAAAGTATATGACCTATACATATGGAAACATCATAGTGAAATTCATTATTTTATATGCTAAAAATATCTATTTTTTTAAAAAAACAATCTATAGTTGGACATGGTGATGTATACCTTCTTAAAGTTCAAGGTTAGGACTGGTCTATGTAGTGAGTTCCAGGCCAGCCAGGGTGAGTCGTCTATCTCAAAAAAAAAAAAAAAAAAACAAACGGCAATTTGTGGTAATTCCAATGGACACTCATACTGGGTTTAATTTATAAATTAAACTTTATGTATATACAGTTTGACATAATCTGGGTTCCAGGTGTCCACTGGAGGTCTGCATCTCCATGGGTAGATAAGAGGGCTACTGTGATAAGATACAAACTTCTGCTGGTACAAAATTCCAGTCAAATCAGGAAGTGAAATAGCCTTCCATCCCTGTGGCTTAGGTAGTCTGGTTCAGAGCTGTTGCAGTTTCTTTTCCAGTCCTGGACCAATGTAGTTCATTCCTCCTCACTCTCTGTCTTCTGTCTGTTGCAGATAAAGACGATTTTGAGTGGCTTTATCATCAGGGGCTACTTGGGGAAATGGACTCTTCTAATCAAGACTGTCACCCTCGTGCTGGTTGTATCCTCTGGCCTGAGCCTTGGGAAAGAGGGGCCACTGGTGCATGTGGCGTGTTGCTGTGGCAACTTCTTCAGCAGCCTTTTCTCCAAGTATAGCAAGAACGAAGGCAAGAGGCGTGAGGTGAGCTAGCTCCCTACCACCTCCACCGGTAGAGGACATAACTTCTTGGAGTCTCTACCTCCTTCCACCCATACTAAAGTCTACAAAGCTCACTTTTAAGTCTCCATTTGCAGGTGCTTTCAGCTGCAGCTGCTGCTGGTGTCTCTGTGGCGTTCGGTGCTCCCATAGGAGGTGTGCTCTTCAGTCTAGAGGAGGTGAGAGGGGGCAGAATGGGCTCTCGTGTTTTGGAGTAACCAGAAACACGTGGGTGGCTACAGAGCACAGAAGAATAAATAAGTTTCATGCGTTTAATTAAGGAACACGGTTTCTGCTGTTAAATGTGCTCTCATTTACTGTTTTCTAAATTGCCATTATTAAAATTTTTGGAGAGATATCTAGTGTGGGAACACAGACAACTTAGCTTCCGACTTAGTTTTGAAATTTAAGGGATCAATTCAGGGGTTAGGAATTTTTCTTTTTCTGGAAAGATCAAGACAGGTAACTGCAGGTTTCATGAGCTGCACATTTTGCCACAGCTTGCAGTTTCATGAATTGCGCAATTTGCCACAGCCCTTTGACTGGACTTCTAGCAATATCCATGAGCAGGCACAGCTATGTGGCCGAAAACTTTCTTTATGGGCTTTGAAATTTCACCTTTATTTAGTTCTTATGTGTCACAGAAATGCTATTTTTTGAATGAATATTTCAGGTTATAAGTAATTACTTTTGTTACCCTAACTATTCATAAATATAAAAACTCTGCTGCCATACAAATATATTTTCTGGGTCAGAGTTGACTAGTAAGCCACAATTTTCTGCCCTTAGTCTATTCTGTTGTTAATACAATAAGAATTACTGAGTTTGTGAGGGACTTCTGTGACATGAACTGTATTATGAGTACATATAGCAATTTTTGATTTATGCTTAGGGCCTGGACAATACTAAACATGTGCTATACTGTGAGCTGTACCCAAACCTTTTATTTCTCTTTGAAACATAGCACAAACCTATTTTGATTAAAGCTGTCCAACTTTTGTTATGTTAACTTTTAGAGTACCAAAGAATGAACCCAGGATCTTATGACTGCTAGTTAAACACTGTACCACCAGTTGTACGCTCAGTTTATGAGTTTATGTTTAGACATGAGTTTTCTTGAGTGTCTTTTTGGTCACGACTAACCTAAACTGATAACACAAGTGGAATATACTTTTGGTATTTAGACTGTCTTTTATTCCAAGTGCCAGCAGTTAGCTGCTAAGCCAAGAGAAAGGTTCTGAGCAGGCCTTTCTCTGGTCACTGTATAATTTTTCTGTTTGTCCCAGGTCAGTTACTACTTTCCCTTGAAAACCTTGTGGAGGTCATTTTTTGCAGCCCTGGTGGCTGCCTTCACGCTGCGCTCCATCAACCCCTTTGGAAATAGTCGCCTGGTTCTCTTTTATGTGGAGTATCATACACCTGGTACATGGCTGAACTCTTCCCTTTCATCCTGCTTGGAGTCTTTGGGGGTTTGTGGGGAACCCTCTTCACACGCTGCAACATCGCCTGGTGCAGAAGGCGAAAAACCACCAGGCTGGGGAAGTATCCAGTGTTGGAGGTCATTGTGGTGACAGCCATCACCGCCATCATTGCCTATCCCAATCCCTACACTCGCCAGAGCACCAGTGAGCTCATATCTGAGCTGTTCAATGATTGTGGGGCTCTTGAGTCTTCTCAGCTCTGTGACTACATCAATGACCCCAACATGACTCGGCCTGTGGATGACATTCCGGACCGTCCAGCCGGGGTTGGAGTTTACACAGCCATGTGGCAGCTGGCCTTGGCACTGATCTTCAAAATAGTCATTACTATATTTACCTTTGGCATGAAGGTAAGTGAAGCAGAAAGAAGGGGAAGAGGGCAAATTATCATTTGAAGAAGAGAAATGCTGACCTTTCTTGAATTTTCTCATGAGCTTCATTTTCTTTTCATTGAATGGAAACAGTTCTCTAGACAGCAAACATATGAAGTAGAGATTTTATTTTCATTTTCTTTTTGTGTTGTGGTTTTTTTTTTTTTTTTTTTTTTTGAATACTGGGTCTCACAGTGGAACTGACTGGCCCAGAACTTGCTATCTAGACCAGACTAGCCTTAAACTCATAGAGATCTCATGCCTCCCAAGAACTGGAATTAAAGGCATGTGGTATCACACCTGGATATTTCCACTTTCTAGTTGAAGAAACTGTAGATGATTTGATCCAACCCAATTTGTGGGATATGTACAAGATGCAGGGTTGGACATTAAGTCATTTCATTGTCTTAGACAAGTATAGGTTTAGTTGCTGAGTGGGTGATGGCAGGTAGAGAGCCCTTGAGACTTATCTGTATCCTGAGCAAGGATACAAGGTCTTTGGGGGTACAGAGCCCAATGCAAAATGCTGTCCTTGAAGGGGTATATGGCTCTGGGGAGACACAGGCAAAGCCACTAGCATTCATAGAATCTGTACCAGGCAGCATGAATACTACATCAGCATCATGAGAACATAGAGTAATTGTTCCCTTGTCTGAATTTAAGTAGGTTCATGGCATGGACTGTTGGCACACATCTTATTGTTGTTGTTGATGATGATGTTTTTGAGAACTGTGAATAATAGTGCATGCTTCCATTTTTGGAAGGAAGGCAGGTTCTTTCATTCTGGTTTAACCTAACTCAGAAATACATACCTCCCATGGTATGGAGGCATTATTATTGCTTTCTTTTTCTCCTTGAGATGGAGTTTCACTGTTTAGATCAGGCTGTCTCTGAACTTGTTATCCACCAGCCTCTTACTCTCAAATGCTGGGATTATAGATGTTAGTACCATGCCTAGCCAAGTTTATCATTTTAAAGTATAGAGTTCATTGTCTTTACATACATCCAGGAATATAGGGTAGCAATTGCTTATTTAGATTCAGAATATTTTCATTCCCTCAAAGAGACTATAGTAATAATTATTCTTCACCCTCCCCTCCTCTACCCTTTGCAGCCATTCATGTGTTCTCTGACACTGTAGATTTACCTATTTTGGACATTTCATATACATGGAATGGGATATGTGGCCTTTTGTGTCTGGCATCTTTCACTCAGCATCATGGTTTCAAGGTTCATCCACAGTGTACCATGTTCCAATATTTTGTTCCTTTTATTGGCTAAGTAGTATTTTATTCTATGTATATCCCACATTTTCTTCATCCATTCAACTTTCTATGGACAGCGGGGTTGGTTTTGCCTCTTAGTTTTTGTGAATAGTACCATTATTTCTATTTAAAAACCTATCAGAATATACCATTCATACAGAGTTGGTCACAGCTTAATGAATTTTCATAAAACATGCACATGTGTGGCCATTACTATTGCCATATGGTATTCAAAATCTTTTTTTTGATGGACTTTCAGAAATGGTGACTTTGGAAGGCACAACATGGGTAGGACTCATTAAGCAGATGACTCACTCTTATCCTTCATTTCTTATCAAAAGGAGTTTGTCTTTGGGTTCCAGGAAGTTGCTACCGTTTACCCTTTAGTGTTTACTAAGGAAGGCCTACTTTGAAGTTAAGGGGGACTCAATAAACGTGGAGTAAGGGAAATTCAGAAAGAGATGGTTTCTCAAAGGTCATTCCGACCTCTAGAGATTGCACAAGAGACTGCCTCCTTCACTTCGGGGAAGTTAAAGATCTGCTTTTATCCTTAGATTGATGGCCACTGGGGTGGTGATAAGAGCAGCTGCTGAGAGATCCACAAGCTTGTGGGTTCTCAGTGGGCTTGGGAGTCAGGGAGTTCTGAAGCATATGATGCATATGATCACAGCTAACCCAAAATATATTTTCATTCATAAACGTAGAAAACTCACCACTACCAACACCTATTTGACCACACAGTTGGCTTTCTTGCTGCCCCTGAACTGGCTGGAAAATATTCTGAAAGCTTCTTGGAAAATGAGTTGAGTCAGGAAAGGGATAGTTTCCTCCTCTTCCCCTGATAGGTGTTCCAGCCATCACCCTTTGAAGAGAGCAGTAAGTCTTTGAAAAGCTTTTGGAGGATCCAGGACAGCTAATCGGGGACTTGACACAGTGGCTCAGTTTTTTTTTTTTTTTTTTTTTTTTTTTTTTTACCTGGGAGCAAAGGAAGGCCATTTTCATCCGTTCTCATGCTGTGGCTTTGACATTTAATTTTCAAAGCCAGTGTGAATGACACAGCTAGGGGAGTGAGAAAGTGGTGAGGGGCTCAGGTGGCAGATGCTGGCTTGGAATGTTATCTGCAGTGAAGTTTATTCTTTAATGCACAGCAGGCAAGGGGGCTGGCCTTTGAAGGAGAGGAAATGAAAGTGTCAAACTGTGTTCTTTTTGAATTGCAGTGGACTCCACCATCTAAGCGACTGTGTGGGTCAAATCATTTGTCTCACCTTTCCCAGCTTCTTTGTTTTGAAGAGTCCTGTCTCCTGTGAAGACCTAAGCCAAATGTGAATGTTGTGGGGGTGGGAGACTCTTACTCTCCCTGGGACCTGGAGAACTGGGCCTCCTCCTTTTCTCAGGCTGCCTTTTCTCTGTATGCTCCTTCGAGATTCCCTCAGGTCTCTTCATCCCCAGTATGGCTGTAGGAGCGATGGCAGGCCGGATGGTGGGAATTGGCGTGGGAGCAGCTGGCCTACCATCACCATGACTGGATCATCTTCAGGAACTGGTGCAGGCCTGGAGCGGACTGTGTCACACCAGGGCTTTATGCGATGGTGGGAGCTGCAGCTGTCTAGGTACAGCCATAGTTGGGGAAGGAGGGCAGGGTGTTGATCTACCTTAGATGTCAGACAAGAAGAAAGAGAGGGATTTGGTCATTGGCTTTGCTTGGGATAGGGCTAGGCTATACTTTGGTAACAAGTAAAATTCCTATTTGTTAGTTCATCCCTTGTTCAACACACACACACACACACAACACACAACACACACACTTTCACATGTTTTAGAAGGTTCTCCTTCGTCCAGTCATTCAAAAGCGCAGGCTGATCTTACAGATGTACCATCTAGAATAGTGGTTCTCAACCTGTGGCTTGCAACCACCAAGGGTCACCTTAGACCATGGGAAAACACAGATATTTACATCACAATTTGTAACAGTAGCAAAATTAGAGTTATGAAGTAAACAATAAATGATATTGGGGTTTGGGGGCCCACCAGAACTTGAGGAACTGCATTAAAGGGTCACAGCTTTAGGAAGTTTGAGACCACTGCTCTAGAATACGGCTTTGTAACAAGTGATATTGGAGATACTTTTCCTTACCATAACTACAAGTGCCACTTGTGTGTAGTGGGTAGAGGGCACAGAGGCTGCTTAGCTTATGAGCATAGCATAGGGCCTTCTTGATAATGGATATCTTATATTTATGTATTAAGGTTAAGAAATTCTGGTTTAAGTTTATTAGAGTAGGATTTTGTTGGCATTGCTTTCAATACCTAGGAAAAGCTGGATCTCTGTCCAATCTAATATTCTTTAAAATAACTCATGTTCCTCATTGGAGTGGAGCTCCGTGTTAGGCAATAAACAGGTCCCTGATGCAAAGCTGACTTTAACAGAGCCTGAGCCCAGTCATTATGTGGGACTGAATCTTTGGAACAAGTAGGAGAAGGACCAAAAGTTCTCACTAGAGAGCCTGTTTGGGATGAAATTATGATCTATAAACATTTTTTTCTGCACAAATCACACATTCATGGGGACTAGTGGCTAGGCTTTTAAATCTCTCTGTCCTTTTCTGTTATAGGTGGAGTGACTAGGATGACAGTGTCTCTGGTGGTCATCATGTTTGAACTGACTGGAGGTCTGGAGTATATTGTACCCCTGATGGCAGCCGCTGTCACCAGCAAGTGGGTGGCTGATGCCTTTGGGGAAAGAAGGGATTTATGAAGCCCACATCCATCTGAATGGGTACCCATTTCTTGATGTGAAGGATGAGTTTACCCACCGTACCCTGGCCACTGATGTGATGCGGCCCGGAGGGGAGAACCACCATTGTCGGTACTAACCCAGGACAGCATGACTGTGGAGGACGTGGAGACTCTCATTAAGGAGACAGACTATAATGGCTTTCCTGTGTGGTGTCCAGAGACTCGGAGCGCCTCATCGGCTTTGCCCAGAGGCGGGAGCTAATCTTGGCTATAAGTGAGTAAAAAACCGGGAGGCTTTCACTTTTTCCTCAGAGACTAATGGTAGCTTTTGTAGCCCTAGAATCAGCATATGAGTTCCAGGGAGTTCCTTAAGTCAAGGACTTTCCTTGACAGGCCCCCAACATGTCAAGTCTAAGTGGTAAGTCTTCAACCTGTGCATATATGGGCAGCACTAATTGGATTCAATAGGTTGTATGTGCTTAGTATGTTAGATGCATATGTATAGTAACTATAGAGGAAGAGAACATGAAATTTAAATGATATGGGAGGAAACAGGAAAAGTTAGAAGGGGAGAAGGAAGTGTGGAAATGATATGAATACAGTGCACTCCTGTATTAACTTCTCAAAAACAAAATTTATGATAAAAAATTAAAAATCAGAAAGAAGTTTCCAAGCTCTGATTTTAGCAGATTTGTCATCTAGGATCAGGTGAAGATACGAATTGTAATTTAACTGGCCCACTGGGTTTTGAGACCATATATTCCTTCTGAGCTGCCCAGTCATGCTAAGGGTTCTGGCTCTCAACTCACATTGTTGAGAGTTAAGATTGCAAGCCTGAGGTAGATATTCCTAGTTTAAAGTGGTTGCTGTGGGGATGCAGCCACTGGGCCTCCATTCCTGCTAGGATATATGCTAATGTCCTTGTTGCTGCTTCTGTCACACAGTTTTCTTTGGATAGCAGAGAAGGGAATGATATCCAGGTGGGGTGTTCCAAAGACAGGCTGTTCCAAGGAAACCAATCTGTAAGATCCATTTTGCCAGGGATGGAGGCAGGGGAAAGAAAGCAAGAGGTAGACCTGGGTAAAAGTTGTAGAGAGAGCTCCAGGCAAAGAGAAATTATGTGCTTCAGAGGACCAAAGTCCTGTGGACCTCGGGGTGTAGGAGGTACAAGTGCCATTGTAGCCCATCTTCTCACGTATGGTTAACATCAGGTCCTGCCCATCAGCAGTCCTGCTCCATGATCTGTGAAATGGTCCTATATCACATGGGAGACAAGCCTCTGGCACAACTTCTATGACCATAGGACAGTGGTATGTTCCACCATATTCTTCCAGAATGTTCCTGCACTACAACAATGTAGACCTTCTTCCTCCTGCATGGCTGCTGACTACCTCACTGTTAACACATCTTCACCAGACTGCTGTTTATCTCTGGCCCTGTGTTTCTATTTCCCAGGCACTTCCTTTTCTATTTTTAAAACTCCTTTCCCATATTTAAATATCTTAAAATACATTTAAGATATCTCCCCTAAAGCTTTCCAAATGCTAGTGTAGATAAGCACTGCCTTCTAACTTTAATGGTTAGCTCACACCGAAAATAAAGTTTCAGCTTAGATTTTAGGTACCATGGCAAATCTTGTGTGAGCACTCAGCGATGTTTCTTTTTATATAGGTCCTATCTTGGAATAGGGAGGTGCCTTGAGGGGTAATATATTGCCTTACAAGTAAGGAGATCATTAAAAAGTTGTTTCAGTAGGGTTTGGGTTTGTTTTATAATAATGGAATCAGCAGCCTTCAAAATGCATTCAGTCCCCAAAATCATTTACCAAAGGTTTAGTTTAGAAATTGAAGTAATAAATGTCACACAATCATTACCTATTGTGCTGCTCAGGCACACCTGCTAAGAGACAGCTTACTAATTTTGCTTAAATCTATTACTGTAATCAAGTGGAAGTGGTAATTGGCATCAACTCATTGGAGAAGAAATTGAAGCTCTGCAAGTGTGTACCCTCTCAGAAGCTATGTTTGGAATATCTGAAAAGGCACCACGCAGTGTAAATCATATTTTCTATGCTTTTGGTTAGGCCCATCGTAGTGCAGAAGCTGCTATTTACATGGCTTGCAGAAAAGGTGAGGGTGTTTTGCTCCGAAGAATCAGACAAGCTGTTTTTCTAAGCCATGGAAACAGTAGAATCACCACTTTCTGGTGGTGAGATTTAAGACCTGTATTGAGGAATTATATACCCTTGCATGACTATTGATATAGGGCATTTAAACAGTTTGCTAAAACTCTCCCATGTCAAGTTCACTTTTAAGGGCTTCTGCAAGGAACATTTAAGAGGTTGTCATAAGAAGAAGAATGAAAAATGAGAAAATTAAAGATTTGCTTACATTTTACATTTTGTTCTTTTCTTTTAAAACTTAAAAATAGTCTTGTTAAGTTAACAAAGTAATGGATTTCATAATAGTGTTTTCACATATATGTGTGTTATTAAGTTTTGTTATTCCTAATCCATCTCTGGAATACCAGAGAACAGCTCTGGTCTTTCTATTAGAGGGTGATAGCGCCCCCTTGTGGGAATCAGAGTTATTAGTCATTGGGACTTGTGTGCTACCCTGGTCCACACTCCTAGCAAGGGAAATTTCCCCTCTCATTACTCTTTGCAAATATGAAGATTCTTCTGTACTCAGCAGGACTCAGGCTCTTCAAGTCCTGGCTTCTGCAATTAAGCAAGTACAGGTTCCAAGAGGACTCAGTGGGAAGCCACAGAGATGATTAAAGGAATGGAAAGTTAAAGACTTATGGAGAAGAGTTAAGGGAACTCTCATTGTTGTTTTTTTTTTTCATCTAGTGGATGACTTAATAATGATTCTCCAGCATATGGAAGATGCTTGCTTGCATAAAGGGATCCACATTCAGGACAGAATGAGAAGATAGGTATCAGATCTGCCAGACAGGCTCTGTAAGTGTAGAGGTTTCTGTCTGGAAGCAGTCTTAATTATTGGACTGGGTCATGTGGAATAGTGCTGTTAATTATTTTCTGCTAAGTGTTAAAATATATGGTATGTGTGTGAGAGATTTCTCCATGCTTTGGTAGGTAATATCTTATAAAATAATCTTTTCCTTCTACATAGTGTTTAAGTCATGTCATACTGCTACTTAGCGTGAGAGTGGTTGCTTCCAATTTTCCATTTTAACCTTTCTTGTTAATTGTGTTTGTTTTATGGAAGCATTCTTATCCAACTGGATAATAGAGCATAGCTTCCCTGGAAACAATTACTCTAAAGTAAAGGCTCGTAACATTAATACCACCGACATTTAGATCTGGTTGGGGATGTCCTGCATACTGTAGGGTATGCATCCTCAATCTCTCTCCACTAGAATCTAGTGGCACTCCCCTTTTCTATTTTGTGACAACGAAAAGGGCCCCTAGACATTACTGAATTCCCCTGAGAATGGGGCCAAAACTGTTCCCAGTTAGGAATCATTGTTCCGAAGCCACTCACAGGCTTATTAGATGTTTATTTCTAATTTAAAATTTTTTCTTCATCTATCACATATGTGAAATGCATGTCACCAACACCATATTAATTACCCTCTTTGCATCTGACATTATTATTACTAGAAAGTGGAATATGAAGTTGAACAGTCATAGCAGGTGCTCATAAATTACACATCATTTTCAAAGGAGTTGTGTCTACCAAGACTAGTTCTAGTATAATATTATGATGAAGCCTTTTACATTAAAACATTGAAAGATATATTTAAGTACTTGACCTCTCAAACATTTAAAAATGAAGTTATTTTTATTACTTTTTAAAATTAAAAGTAATACATCCTCCTAAGTTATTGAAAAAAATTGGAAAAAAAATAAAAGATACCCTCATTCTCACCACTGTGAAACAAAGGCTATCATAGTTAGCATTTAGTGAATTTTCTTCTTATTTTTTAGGTCTTAAAAATTCTATGTTTGTGGGCTCAAGATATGGCTCACAAGCATAGGTATAGCACCTCCTTCTCCAGAGTTTGAAACCTTAGTATAAATCTTTATAATTTAGCTCCAAAGTAACATAGGAGAGCCATTCTGGAAGCATGAGCCACTATTAACCAACATAGCAAGAAACACAACTCAGATTCCCATCTGATCCCAGCTACTTTTTACAATCTTTGTCTGGTGATAAATAGCCCTTGAGTATTCTTTTCTAATGCCTCCTCCGTGAAATAGGCTCTATTCTACATGACAAACAGCTAGATACACTGACATTTAGTAGATCTTGTCCATTCATGCATACACACATGCATATGACAGCAATGTTTTGTGTTCGGGCTGAAGAAATGGCTTAGCAACTAAGAGCATTCGCTGCTTTTCCAGAGGATCCAATTTCTGTTAGAAGATCACCCATGTCAGGCAGCTTGCAGCATTCTGTAACTCAAGTTCTAGGATATTCAATGCCCGTTCTGGCCTTCACAAGTGCACACACAGACAAGCACATTCACGTGCACACACACACACACACCACACACACACACACCACACACACACACAAACACAATTCAAATGAAAACAAATCTTTAACAAAATGTTATGTGCCTATTGCATGCTTAGACATGGTCTTGGCCCAAGGAATACACTGGTAAGAATTGAGTTCTTAGCTGTTATTATCAGGGTTTCAAACAGTATCAGGAGATTATGAGGAAACATTCCTTTTCTGTTTATTTCACCAACTGGGCTGGATGGTTTTATGAGAGGCTTGACAAACCCATGTGATCAGTTCTCGATTAACGGTTGTGGTTTGATCCAATCCTGATGTTCAATCTGATTGTTGAAGTGGATGGAAACCCTGTTACATGGGACTTTAAGAGACTAATTTGGCTTGTGGAAATTAGTAAATAAGTATGTGCTGAATATGGCGTCTGTGCCTGAGAGCTTTAAGACAGAAACCTTTTGGATTAAGAGACAAGAGCACAGTGTGTAGCCTGTAGTGTGCATTGTACAGGATTTACACTTGAAAACATGCTGTACGTCAGTGTTATCGGGTTATTTGTGGCTGAATCACATCCCATTTGATGTAGCTAAATTCAACCTGACCCATATAATGTGCAGGCATTTACCCAGCAGGCCCGCCTTGCCTCTTTACAACAGAGCCCTGCTCTCAGACTCAGCCTGACCCGGATGATTCCAGTATTCCATTAGAGTATTCTAAATGGTCCTTGGAGGAAGCAGCAAGAATTTTATTTTTGAAGGAACAATATAGGTGAATAGTAGTCGTCTTTGAGAAGGTTAAGAACTGTACATTAGGAACTGGCATTCATTTTTAAGGCCGGCCCTGATGTACATTTTCCCTAACCTTTTCCCATGAACTAAAAGGAAGATTAAAATTCCAACAGAAGGAAAATGGCCTTGGAGAAATATCTTGAGACCGATGGATTTATTTCACGTGTGACTTAAAATAGCTTGGGTTTCTAGCACTACATTAAGCTGTAGCTCTAATGAATTCCGGTTACCCTACTTTTCTCCAGCATCATATGGCCTTGCCTACAGACAGAAATGAAGTAATTGCTACCATAACAGTTTTACTATCTTTCTTTGTGAAATCTATGAAATGGCACATTTTAAAGAGAGGAGAATCAAGAGGTGGCTGGATGCAGCTTTTTTTAGGGTTGTTTCTTTGGTCTCAAGGGTCATATTTGGGATTGAGCTGCATTTCTGGGCTGTGAGCCTAGACAAGTCTTATTGGATTCTCATTCCTTGAGGATTCATAATGCCATTTAGGCCATTTGTAAGCTCGTTTGTAAAAAACCAGTGTGCTAAGGTTACTGGGCAGTGAAATGAGGTTTCTTGTTCTCACAAAGTTCAGCCCATGGTGAGATGGTATATATAAAAGAGAGGATGGAGGCCCTTTGGTCCTTTGGGGTACTCTGGAGTCTAGAGAAAAGCAGGGGACATCTGTATAGGGCCATGTTGGTGGGGGCTCATCTTGCAACATGTTGGCAGTGAACTTTCTGGTCACAGCAGGGACATGTGAGAGGGATGCCAGATTCACAGATGTTTGGCTAAAGTACTTGTTATGACTGTGCCTTTTGCCCTCTAAACTCCTTTTTGAGATTCTGAGATGCTGTATATGGGCAGGTTGGGGTAGTGAAGTACAAGGTTTTTGTATGTGGCTTATCATTTTTTTCCTCACTCTTCTAGAAATGCCAGACAGAGGCAAGAGGGCATCGTGAGCAATTCCATCATGTACTTCACAGAGGAGCCCCCTGAGCTGCCTGCCAAACAGCCCACATCCACTGAAGCTGAGGCGCATTCTGAACCTGAGCCCTTTCACTGTCACAGACCACACGCCCATGGAGACAGTGGTGGACATTTTCCGGAAACTGGGGCTCCGACAATGCCTGGTGACACGGAGTGGGTGAGTGTCCAGACAAGGGAAGAGAGAATGCACAGTGTGGCCAGCTTTAATGTGTCTGGCCTTAAGGAAATCATGATCCATTGGGGTTGTACTAGTCCTGGACAGATCCTACCACTAATCTGAGTTGGATGTATGAGAAAGAAGTGTACAAGCCTTGGAAACTGTGAGCAGAGGTGGGGCCCCAGTCCTGGGAAGAGGAGAAGTTTGTAGGCTAGACTATAGCCTGGTTCATTGAAGGTTGAGCCCAAAGGAAGTAGTTACAAGATCAACTTGTTTCTTCTGCCATGTAACACTTGGTTTAGGGAAAAGGGTACAATTAGTTTCTCCCTATTCCATAACATAAATGCCACTAAAAATTATAGTATTTATGCCAAAAGGAGCAACCAAAGAAGTTATGGGGAAAATAGACTTGGATGCCACTAAACCCCCAACCTCATCATGATACACCATTTAAAAGGATTGGAACCCTTAAACATACCAATAAGTTTTATTTTACACTTGCTGAACCCATTGGGAAAACACAAAAAATGGCAATGAATAGTTTATCTTCCCTTGGAAAAAACTGACATTGGCTGTAAGGTGGACATCTGAAAAAGCTGTCGCTCTAGAGTTCTATGAAGGAGTAAAGGGAGAGAATGAGAATTCATCACAGCAAGCTGGATAGGTGTGGCTCCTAACTTTCAGAATTATATTACCAAAAGTAAATGCCATGTCTATGTTATTCCAGACATTTTCCCCAAATACATCAGTGTATATTTTTTTCTTTAAAAAAAAAAAAGACACCTTTTTACCAAAACATATACTGAGGAATTTGATAGCTTAATGGCATCATCTCTGGAACTTTTGCTTTGTGTTGTCTTTTCACAGGCCAGGAAATCAGCGCACATATATCAAATTGCTATGATAATACCTGGTTGCTGTGATAATGCCATGCTCAGGTTCAGGGTATGGACCACGTGCATATCCTCAAAAATTGGTAGAGAAAGGTGCTAGAAGCTTGTCATCTATCAGCTGTACTCCCTAGGTCAAGGATGGGATAAGAGGCGTTGTGTAGCCTTTGATATCCAACAAAGTTCAGGCCTCTGTAAAATCCAGAGGCTGAACTGTTTTAACACCATCATACTATTCTAGAGTCAACACACTGTAGGTATGTCATTAGTAGTTTCTCAACAAGGGTGTTTTTGTTCTGTTGGATCTGGGGACAATTTTGGATGTCACAACCAAGCTAGTGGTAGTATAGTTGCATAGTAGATAGGGGGTGATGGTGCTGGCTAAAAGATTCTACACTGACCAACACATTTTCTGCAAACAAAACCCACAAATTTTGCTTAAAAATGTCACACTAGTGTGTTAGTACCAAGGACCCTGGGTTGACTATTGTTTAAAAGTAAAGGATCTTACTGAATTGGCTTCCTTCTGCGAGTAGTCTAGGCTAAGCCTCGCAAGCTCAGTGTGCACAGTGACCCACAACCCTTAATTAGTGGGATCATATCTGCCTTCTTTCCTAGTGTGGATAAGGTCAGAACATCATTTAAATTTAGAGTTCCACTCTAGAACCCACTTGAAATGAACATCTCAGACTTGGCTTCATAGGGTTGAACCCATGAAAACCCAATTTTATGTTCTACCCGACCTTCTGGTCCCGAGGTCTTTCGTCTCTAAAAGTGCATTTTAATCATTGGGGATTTCATCTGAAACCATGAAATATCATCTGCCATGCTTTTCAGCAACTAAATGACCACAATGATTCCAGGCCATCTAAGATTGATGCTTTCCCTTTCCTCTAAATTATATGATGTCAGTTATCATGGAATTTTCAGTTCAGTCAGGAATTCTGTCCCAAGCCCACTTAACCTCATGGAGCCAAATTGAGGTTTTCCTGCAGTCTTTGTGAGTCTGGTGCGAATTCTCCTGGATTTCTAGGAAAACAACCTCCTTCGTTCTCTGGCCTCATGTTTTAAACAATACAGATGCTGATACTTAGTGCTGGCAAGGGATCTCTGTTGTGGGCATCTTGACTCTCGGTCTTTCACCGGATGCCGGGCTCAGCCAGTAGGCTTTTGATGCATTCCATTGCCATGTGCCTTGCCAGCACATTGATGAAGTCTGAACCTGATCTTGACCTGTTGTCTGCCGGTATCTCTAGGCCTGGGAACCAGAATATCTACAAAGATAAGAACCAAGATTTTTGTACCCAGAGTGTTGGAATCTAAGAAACCTTCAGGTACTAATACAAATTTGGTAAAATTTCCTCAAATTCTAGAAATGGAAAAGTAGGTACCATAGGGTTTACCAGATTTCCCTATCCTTGTTAGGACCCATGGCTGTTAGGCTACTGTCTCAGACTTTCCAGCTGCTTGGTCACATTTTAGTCCTTTGTCATCAATTGGCCATTTGGTAGTCCAAGATTTTCAGGAGTTCCAAAGATCGGATTAAATCGATTTAATAATAGGACATTTATGCCACTAATGACCCTGCTGGGTTTGGTTTTGCTTCCTTCTGGGTTGATGTTTGTTGTTGTAGATCAGGGCATGATTTATGCACAAACCCAAGGCGGATGGATCTAGAACTTATATTTCCTCAGTGCTGCTGGAACCAATCTAACTTGCAGACTTTATAGCTACAGAACTTTATGAAGAGGTTTTCAGAACTATAAATACTTTATTTTAGTTGTTTTTGCTGTTGTTGTTGATGATGATAATGGTAGAGGGACTGATCTCACTAAACTGCTCAGGCTGATCTGGCTGATTCTAGGCTCAAGTGAGATCCAAATGCCTCAGCCTCCATGAATTGAGACTATAGGCCCATGTTACCAATCATGGGTATATTAGATTCTATTTCTAGGTTAAAGATAATAAAACATGACCCAGATTATGTATACATACATGAAAGGTGTATATGTGTGTACGTGTGTTTGTGTGTGTGTGTGTGTGTGTGTGTGTGTGTGTGTGTGTACTTCCATCACTTTGCAAATGAAAGTGGACTTACTTATTTTTTTGCAGGGAGATCCTTAGTGAGCATCCATTTTGGTTGAGAACTGGAGAAGACTCAAAAAGGGTTTTAAAATAGAAGCCTGTGCTACATCACTTATTATGTGCACATGGCGCTGGGTTCCATGCCTGGCACCAACATCAAAAATATAAAGTGTTAAAAATAAAAGCCTGCTGGTCCAAGTGGCTGCTGAAATCCCATGTACTCAGGAGGCTAAAGCAGAAGAATGGCAAGTTCAAGGCTCTCTTCTCTGTGGAGTGAGTTCAAGCTCAGCTTGGGTAATTTAGTGAGACCCTGTCTTAAAAGAAACTTTAGAGGGTTGGGGACCTGACTCTGGTAGAGTCTGGTAGACCTGTCCTTGCATGTATGAGGCATTCGGTCTTAACCATCACACACAGGAATATGGATAGAATCTAGTTTAAGTGGCATCACCCAAGGCAGATGGTCCAGAGGTAGTCATCATGATCTGTGTTTTCAAGTAAAATATACATTGCGGAAGATGAGTGATCTGGTCAAGCTGAAGCACTGTTTACTTATTGAGAATGGTAAGCTGTGGGGCCATTGGCACCATCGAGATCACCTATGGATACTCTGCCCCTGTGAATTGATCTGCTCAGATTTAGTTCTTGATCATAGCTTACTTGGTGGCATATTATAACTAGATGCTATGAATTTCCTAACTTTTTTTTTTTAATTTGAAAGAACACCCAATTCTTTTTATTAAGCCTTTATTTTATTTATTTATTGATTGATTTTTAAATCAAATTGTAATTTTTACTTATTCACACAGGGTTTATAAACACAAAAAGGCTGGATGTGGGGAAAGGGGATGACACCGGAGCATAGGTGTTCAGGGGAGTACAGATATCTTTCAGAACAGGGTATCAGCTGAGTGAAGGTTCAGGGGACAGGTCACTATGACTCTGCCTATGATTCACTTGTCCTTATCTAAGTTGGTACTGTCCGCCGAGGCTACCTATTTACAAGGTCTATGACTACTCAGGCTGGTAAATTTCCACAAAATCTGCCTGTTTACAATAGCTTATAGCCATCTGTTTCAGTGTTTTTCCACAGAGACCCAAGACTTTGTGTTAGCATGTATGTATGTCAGGCCTATTGCTGATTTTAGGCCTAAGGCTGATTGTAGGCCTTCAGTGTATAAGCAGGGCTGCGCCTGACATGTCCTCCCTTCTCTAAGTATAGAAAGGCCTTGGCGATTCTAATCTTGCAAAGGCGGGATAGAGGCCTGACCTCCAATAATTGAAGGGGACCTTGTAATGGCTCCGGTCCTCCTGTCGTTGTCCAGTGAGGCATAAGGGCCATACCCATCCTGATGTCTTTTTCCTGGAGAGGGGATACTTTTGACAATCAAGCCCTATGCAGTCAGGCTTGTCCCTCAGGAAACCCAGAGAGATATTTTTAATTTTTATTTATATTCCCTTGCAGTGCTTAGCCTTGCAACCTAAGCAAGAATTCAGATCGCCAGTCAGAGGGGGTCCTGGGTGGCCCTCTCTGCTTGGTCTAGGGGTGGAAGTCCCCTCTTTTAGGTTGGGAGAACACCCAATTCTTAACACTTGCCTTTTCACTTCTATCTACTGGTCCCTGGCACTAGAATTCTTTCACCTGTCTTTTATTTCCATCACCACATTTTAGCATTTGAATGGCAACATGGACTTTGTATAAGTCCATCTGGCCCTGTCTCTATTTTATTTGATTCTTTTTCCTTTTGCAGCTGTTATTATTATTAACATTATCATCATCATCATTGTCATCATTATTATATGTGATTATTATTACTATAGTATGAGGATGTGCATATGATGTTTGTCAGAGCGTGTGTGTATGGGTACATATGCAATACCTCATGTGTGGAGACCAGAGGACAACTTTTGCAAGTTGTTTCTTTTCTTCCATCTTCTTTGAGGCAGAATTTCTCTTGTTTTTTTTCCTACTGTGTATATCAGACTACCTTCTCTACAAGCATCCGGATGATGTTGATGATGATGATGATTCTTCTTTCCTTCCTTCCTTCCTTCCTTCCTTTCTTTCTTCCTTCCTTCCTTCCTTCCTCTCTCTCTCTCTTTCTCTCTCTCTCCCTCTCTCTCCCTCTCTCCCTTTCTCTCTCTCTCTCTGTATGTGTGTATCTGTCTCTCTCTCCTTCTCTCTCTTTCATCTTGCTATAGAAATGCTGGGATTACAGATGCATAATACTGCATCTGATTTTTTTTTGCACTTGGGTTCAAGAAATCAAGCTCTGGTCTCAGCCTTGCACCGCAAGCACTTTTATTTGCTAAGTCATCTTGCTGGCCCTCTGTAAAGCTTTATTGAGATAATTGCATAACCTGCAGTCCATCCATTTAAGATGTAGTCCAAATGGAATTAGGTAGTCCTAATAGAAAAAAGGGTTGTAATCCAATATCACCATCATAGTCAAAACCTTTCCATTACTTTAGTTGTCTGTCACCTCTTGTATTAGTCCTAGGCAATCATAGATCTACTCTATTAACTCTGTGGATATGTCTTTTTTTTTTTTTTTTGGTTTTTCGAGACAGGGTTTCTCTGTGTAGCCCGGGCTGTCCTGGAACTCACTCTGTAGACCAGGCTGGCCTCAAACTCAAAAATCCGCCTGCCTCTGCCTCCCAAGTGCTGGATTAAAGGCGTGCGCCACCACCGCCTGGCTACTGTGGATATGTCATATTGAGGTTATCAATATACTGTGTGCCCTTCTGTGATTGGCTTGTACAACTTGGTATAGTATTTTATTTTTAACTTTTTTTTAAAATTTAAGATTTATTTAATGTATGAGTATTCTGTCTGCATATAAACCTTCATACCAAAAGAGGGCATCAGAGCTCATTATAAATGGTTGTTAGCCACCATGTGGTTGCTGGTGATTGAACTCAGAACCACTGGAAGACATACAGTGCTCTTAACTGCTGAGCCATCTCTCTAGCCCCTTGGTATTGTATTTTCAAAATTTATTTATGTTGAGGCTTGTCTCAGTACCTAATGCTATTTGCAACAGAATACTAAACCACACGTTGTCTATTCATTCTTCTATTGATAAATAACTTAGCTGTTTCCAGTTGGGTCTATTGTAGAGAAAATTAGTGTGTAAGTTGTAAAGCAGACATGTTTTCAACTTTCTTGACTAGGTAACTAGAAGTGGAGTGACTTGATCATGTTGTCAGTCATTTAATTAATTTAGCCCTTCCTTCCCTCCTTTTCAGTTTGGGCAGTGGTTTTCAATGGGGGTATCATTTTGTAGTATCTGAGGGAGTTTTGTTTGTCACAGTTGTGTGGGGCAGGGTGTTGGACAAGTAGCAGTTAAAGTCTGGGTAATGTCCAGGACAGGTCACTCTCAACAAAGAATGACCCAATCTTTACTAGTAGCAAAGTGGAGAAATCAGGAGTAAAGAAAATCGGTGGTACAGAAAAGTAGATAGAGGAGGGATGCTCATGAACACTCCCAGTTGGCTTCAGATGGTGACCTCTCCTAGCATCAAGTCACGTTACTAGGTTTGTACCCTTGAAGTTAGTATTGGAAGAATGAGAACAAACTGTACCTAATTCCAAGCAGAGAACTGTCTTTTTCTTTACCTGGGACATTCAAGCCTTTGACATGGCTCAAGCCTCTGGGCTATTTTTCTTAGCAGCCACATATGACTATGAAGACCCAAGGGCAAGATTGAGGACTCAGTGATGTTTCTACTGAAGCTCGGTGATTCACCAAATACTGGGTAATAGTGCCACTGAGAAAATCATTACCTCTCTTTGGATGAATACAGGGACTCTTATTGTGGCAGTTGATCCCCAAGCAGCTAAGACAAATCCAACTGGAAAAGAGGATTTTTCAGGATTTACTAGTTGAACCCAGGCCCGTTCCTATGTGAGAAGTCTTGAGTGCCTTACTTCCCTTGTAGGTGGTCACAGCTGTGGATGCATTCCTGGAAGAAGCTAGCATTTCATTTCAAGAACAGTTGCAATGTTTGGTCCTTTCAGGATGTTTGAGAATTGGACCAATATGTGTGGAAAACAACATTTCTTATATTAAGAAAACTCCTTATACTTGGACGTTTTACACTATGGTTAAATTGTAACAATAGCTTTAACGGCTCTTTTTAAATTGATTACAATCTTAAAGTTGAAAGCATTGTGTCAATCACGGTAGTTTCATAGCCTTCGTAACAAACAAGCTTGCAATCTCAGTGGCTTAATGCAATGAACATGTTTTTGATGCTAAGTATAATGATACAGATATTTGATCACTTGGGATATTGAGGCAGGAAGACCAAAAGTTTGAGTCTAACCTGAACTACAAGTTCCAAATATAGGCTGTATAGGGAAACTATGTCTCAACAACTCTGTCTTGTATACATACAAGCAAAGAGAAAGAAAGAAGAGAAAAGGAAAGGAAAGAAAGAAAGAAAGAAAAGAAAAAGAAAGAAAGAAAGAAAAGAAAGAAAGAAAGAAAGGAGGGAGGGAGGGAGGGAGGGAGGGAAGGAAGGAAAGAAGGAGGGAAGGAGGGAAGGAGGGAAGGAGGGAAGGAGGGAAGGAAGGGAGTCATTTTTCTCACCTATTACATCTTATGCAAGTACAGGCTCTTCACCAGTCATTCAGAGATCCATGTCTTTTGAATCTAGTGGGTTATGAATCAGTCTTCTCTACATCAAACACTTTCCCTGGTTCTCCCTTCTGAGGATACCAGGTGAGGTAGAATGGAACAGGGAATTGCACAGAAGACCTGAGAGAGGTACCTGTCACATAGACCATTGGCTAGAACTTACTCTATATTGCTCAACTATATGAGAAACTAGGAAACTTTGCCTATCCCTTCTGTTAAGCTAACTTCTTTTTTTTTTTTTTTTTTTCTGTTTTTGTTTCCACTCCAGGAGACTTCTTGGGATCATCACAAAAAAGGATGTTCTGAGACACATGGCCCAGATGGCAAACCAGGACCCTGAATCCATCATGTTTAATTAGCAATAAGATGGAAATTATTTTGAGAAGACCCAATAATTATACCATTTTTAAAGAAATAACCAAATTATGCATTATGATCCTAATGAAAAAATATGCACTAGGGCAGCAAAAAAGGAAAGCCTTGTTTTAATGGGGAGAGAAGGATGAAACTTTTTTTTACAAAAAGGCAAAACCATAAATTAGTAGGCATTTTATAGCTTTAACCTCTTATGAGTTCAAAGCTACATTTCTTAATAAATTTACTAACTGCTTTGGGGGCATGTGGGAGGGTGCAAATGACATGAATAATATGAAGACATGGAACACAAGAAATTTTGGCACCTTCACTCAAGGTTGATATTCGTAACTTTGGAGTACACATGAAGCTTTGAGTCCAAAAGACAAAGGGGTATTCGCATGCTACTGTTATATATATTGGTTCCTAAAGTTTTGCTATTATGTTATGGAATCATACTGAAGATACTGCACTTACTTTGTTGAAAGAGAAAAGAAAATTAAAGTTGGATATAGTGAAAGCTACAAGCAGGCCCTGATGGGTGGTCTACAGGTGACCATCTCATTTCTTGCCTTTGTTCTCAAGCCCATTGTTTCTTTATTAGGCTGAACCAGTATCAGTGGTACCCACCATAATGAGCATGAAGTGAAAGACTTCTCTACAGAAGACCTTGAGACTGGACTAAACTTTTGGACTATGAACCATGTAGTGCTATGTGGACATTTCTCTTATAAAAGGGGACACAGTTTTACTTTGAGGGACACCTGCCTCATCACCGATTTGCAACCCCAAAGCATCGCCTTCACTTATTTATATAGTTACTTGTGCATTTGATGTATTGATCAGTCCAGCACTTTCCATGGATTTATAGCCTGTGTGCTCCTAGATTGCTGTAGTGTGTTTTTGTTTCCAAGTAGCATGTGCAATACTCAAAACCAGCTACCCAGTGTTTCTACTTAACTTTCTTCTCAGGTCTTCCAGATAGAGCCAGGATGAGAGTGAGGCATATGAGTTCTCAGTTGGGAACTCCTTCAAATGGATTACAACAGAAATAGTAAATTGATTCTAAATCTGTTCCATTCTCTTCTCTGTAGGATATAAAATGTCCAGTTTTAATGCCTAAGCATGTACTTTCAAACTAGCAATCACAGCACGGGACAGAGTGACATTTTATACAGCCAATTGAAGCACTGGGTCTCATTGTGTTTGAACTTAATACCACTTTTATTCTTTATATTCTGTACATCTGTCTTTCTGCAGGAAGGAGTTAGTATTTCAGGGCCATTGCATGATCTGTGTAAGATTTGTGTCACTTGCCATTTCAATTCATCTTTGCCCCTCACTTTTCACTGAGTCATCATCCTTCTTTTCATCTTATTGTCATTAGGTATTGTTGCATCAGGTACATGTGCACTTGATTGTATGTAACAGAAACTGACAGTGTGCCTAAGAAAGAAACCTAGGACATGGCCACATCAGGACTGTCTTTACACTATTGCGAGGGTTTCAAATCCTTCGCTATTTCATTTTCACTTTTCTTATTCTCTGTCCATTTGCTTACTGCCTCACTGTTGTAAAAATGTTGCCCAGATGCCGGTGTGATATCTACTCGCTATGTGGGAAGAAGGAGGAAGAGGCAAGTAACAAGATGAAATGTGTATACTTTTCCCAGAGATGCTCAGCATACAACCATTGGCTGGAATTCTGTTATATGCTCCATCCTTCTAGATGTGTGTAAGTATAGGAAGGAAAATTTTTAGCTAAACACATTACTTTCTGGATGAAATTTAGATTCTGTTGATAGGGAAGGGGAATTGGTATCTGTCATATTAAATTCCAACATCATATCCCTACCCTTGTCTTTGGTGTCTTTTTTTACTCTCTCATCCTTGATAACCCTTCCAAATATCTCTCCAAACATTCTTGTAACTGTTTTGCATCTTTCCCATTCTGTCATATTTGCAAGAAAACTCATTCCTAAGTTGAGTCCACTTCTGAGGCTTCATAGGAATCTTAATTTTGAATACAGTCCTAGCTCTAAGTGGGTGTCTATGAATCTTCTCATTGTTACAAGAATTATATATCTGGAAAGCAAACGTTTTTAAGTCAGACTATGCTGACAACTGTGGAAAATTATAGTTTCAAGTATTTGTTTCTGTAACTAATTGACTCCCTCTGAAACAGCACTAAACAGACACATCAGTGTGAAAATATCCAGGTAATAGAGGAGATTTTAAGCCTTGGTTCAAGAATGAAGTTCATTGTCTCATTCACAGCATGGAACTATTAAGTAGTAGATCCTAATTTTAAGGTTGTTAGTAGATTTGCATGGAACATTTGTAAATGAAGCTGGGTTCTCCTGGACTGTAAATTCTAAGTGTGAAATATTACTTCATGTGGTCCCCCTCTTTGGTCCAGGTGGGTCCCCTCAGAGTTGCTCTGTAATGGAAGGAGAGTATTAGTCATAACCTGGCCTTCTATAATCCACAAAGACCCCAAATACCATGGGTTTGCACGTGTGTGTGTTGTGTGTGTATGTGTGTGTGTGTGAAATAGCTTAAAAAAACAATGCATGTCAGTAAAAGCATAGCCAACGGATTCTCTTTTAATCCAGCAGAGTCCATGGGGAAAGACAGGGGGATAAGTTTACTCTGGGCCAAAGTTACCAAGGGGAAGGAAGTTGAAAGTATTGTCTTTCTCCTAGTGCTTACCATAGAGATGCTCAGAACTCAAGGAAATTGAAAGTGTGACTGGACGGAAATAAGTAAATCAGACTTCTTTTTATTTGCAAGTTGATCCTCTAAAGTGGGGTTGAGGATCAAAGTTGTGGTCAGACAGGCAGGTTAAGCTCAAAGGATGGGGAGTATGCTGTGGAGACTGCCTTCTTCCCAGGGAGCCCATCTCCTCTCATGGATTCATTTGCCATTGAATAAACTCCCCCAGGGAAACACACTGCTCAGCTCTTTGTCACTTTTATGAAACACCTAGTTAGGAACTATGAGGGTATTCTCTGTATCCCAATATAAGCTCCCAATCCACTTGGGTATTCTGATAAGAAACCTGGAACATCAGGATGAAATAAACATCTTTTCCCAATAATGTTTCCTTCCTCTTTCCAGAACCAAAATCTTCAGGCATTTGTAAAAACGTTCTGGGTCTTTCTGAATCCATTCTTAATACTAAAAACCAAACACAAACAGAAAATCTACAACGAGGTGGTGCTTTCTACTGAGGCACACCACGTAGTTCTCTCTCATTCCATCTCTGTTGCTAAGAAAATGGATAAGAGAACACCAAACAAATGGATACAAACCCTTCCAAAAGACATGTGATTTGTTCTCAGGGTTGTTCAATTCGTATCTTGGGAATTGCAGGTGTACCTGTGGCTTTTGGGGCAGGCAAATGAGCCAGAGGGAAAATCTTCAACTTTTCAGTCCTCACTGTTTCCAAGAACAGTTTCTCTCAGTCACTTCCCAAAGGCCTTACAGAGGAGAAAATAATAAGGGAGACAATTTTGGAATTTAATAATACAGAAATCTAGAAATTTGAGAACGATTTGTTTACATTTAGGTGAGATGGGCTTTACGCCTGTTAAAATTGTGAATATTTCCTCAGTATGTTTATTATTAGATGCTGTGTTGGAGAATGAGGAAACTCACAATAGAGAGCAATGAATCTACATAATTTGCAATAGTCCATCCTGTTGGATTTGGGCAGTGCTTTATCAGTACTCAATTTTAAACTTGAAATGATTTGCATGAGTACAGAGAAGTGTTATCGTTTTTGAAAAACAAGTACCCAAATTCAGATTTGCCACATGGTAATAACCATTATTTGCCATATGGTGTGCTGGTTATAATTTGAGCCTATGTGTGTTCTTGTGGGATTTATTTCACAATTTGATTTTGCCACAAAATCACAGTAATGTGCTGGGGTTTTGAAAAACTGTAGCACGTGTGTAAGCAATGGTACCTTATTAAAAATGAAATGTTTGAACTCTTATTTTTAAAAAGAAAACAAGCAACAGTTTCAACAAGCATGTTGCAAGTTGAAGAGGGTAGTGATTTCACTGCACATTTTTCCCAAACAGGGCACCCCCTGAAACCTCCTTGTGATGCTTGCTGACAAACCCAGTCACAGGAAAGCCTGCTTTTGTAAGATTGTTGTGCAGACTGTGATGTCAGGTGTGGTTAGATTTAAAATTTCATTGTTCTTGGCAGAGTGGCCTCTAAATTTCCAAGGATAGGGAAGGATCACTTTCCCCAAGGCCATCTGTGTGTTCTGCTCTGTGTTGGAGGCTAAGGAGTACAGCTTGGCTTACAGTTTTAATGCAAGTGGAAATTAGAAGGGTTTGCACTATGTTCCTTCCTACCAGCTTTTTTTTTTTTTTTAAGCTTGAAAGAAATTTGAGACAGAGAATGAAGGAGCAAAGACAATCCAGAAGAGGTGCTAATTAAATCTGCAATGAGAGGAGTATCCACTGTCTAGGGAGGAAAACAGTTTGGGGAAGGACAGCCTCAACAGAGAAGAGACATCAGGTGCTAATGTCCTAAGATGGAAAGGGGCCTAGCCTGTTGTGGTCCCACTCAGGGCAAATAGATACAGCTATAAGTAGGACCTGGATAGCAACAGAAATGTTTGAAGTCTGTTTCTTTTTGGAGAGAGAATGCACACATAAGTAGATAGTTAAGGATCTTGAAGGGCTAGGCAAAGACTTGTGGTTTAAAGAAGTGACATAATTTGGCTTGTGTGATTTATGACTTGGAAGTCAGGAGTATGGCTGAATGAACAAAGATGGGAGTGAAGCTTGCCCCAGTCAAGTTCATGAATAAAGAATTGATTGCTATGGAAGAGTCAAGAAAAGAAGCTAGTAGACTGGCTATATTGACTGAGATGGGCTAGATAAACAAGGAGTTCCATATGGAAATGTTAATGAAGAACTGTATGTAAGCTTTCAAGTACAGAGTTCCCAGGAATCATAGGGTTAAAATAGAAATCAGTGACACTTAAAACCATACCTGGGAACATCCTAAATCTAGTTACATCCTAACAGCATTTCAGTATTGGGAGTTCAGGGAGTTATGCAAATGCTACAGGACTCTATTTGAATCCCAGCTCCATCAACCTGGCTAAAAGACATTCAAATGTCTTAGAGCAGTGGTTTTCAACCTCTGGGTCGTGACCCTTTGGGGGTCAAAGGTCACTTTTACAGGAGTAGCATATCAGATATCCTCCATATTAGATATTTACATTATAATTTATAACATTAGCAAAATTACAAACAGTAGAAAAATGTTACGAAGCAATGAAAATAATTTTATGGTTGGGACTTACCACTTAACATGAAGAACTGTATTAAAAGGTCACAGCACCAGGAAAGCTGAGACATACTATCTTAGAGTCTGGTTTTCCCCATCTTTAGATTGAGATACTATCCTTCACCCATTACCATGCTTGTGAGAATTAAATATAAGTACTACTGTAAAATCTTGATGTATAATATAAATATGCAAATGTAGCTATTGTTTTCTTCTACAGTGAAGCCTTCTAATTATCTTTAATTGGAAATTCATTTAGTGTTTGCAAAGGACACACACACATCATTTTGATATTAATATTTCCGTTTTTAGCTCCTGTTATTAGTTTTGTAACAAAACAAACACCTCCTCACAAAACAGCAAAAGACCAAAATTTACACCTCTTGAGAGTTTTCAAAATTGTCGATTCTAAGTTTATGGGAGCAAAGTGATTGAAAACACTTAAAGAAAAATTCACTTTTCTGTAGCTTTATATTAGCTTTGTGAGAAAAATCCTGAGTATGAATGGATCATACACTGATTAGTTTGAAATTTGGAACAAGATCTCATGATATGCAAGAATGTGTATATGTTGCTTGTTTTCAGAGAATGTAAAAACCCAACACTCACTAGACAAAGAAGAAATTCTCCTGCAGAGTGTTAATGTAGAAATAAGTCTGTTAGTAGAATTCATGAAAGAACGGCCCTTGAAGGCTTCAGGTATTTCCCTTTAACACAATGCAGTTAAAAACTAAAGAGTGATAATGAACAAACAGGATTTGTCCCAAAGGTGACAACCTCTCAGTATTACTTCTGGGAACTCAGCCAGAGTGGCCTCACAAATAAAAGTCTGGGTCATGCCTGGGCTTCCTGGATTTTTGTCGGTTGAGTCAGGACCAGGAACTTCATCCCTGCCTGTGGCCATGTGCACAGTGCTGGCATGCCTACGCCTATGCCTGTGGCTCTTCTCAGTTCATTGGTAGTTAATTGGCTAGAAAAAAGCTATGTGAAGGCAGATAGGGAGCTTCTATTTTTGGCAGTTCCTCAACATTACATTTCATTAAAGAAATGGTTTTTTTTTTTTCTTCTTTCTGAATGAGCAATAAGCAAAGAGCACCTTGTGGGGATTTCCAAACTCCTTTAGTCAGGGTTTGGCTCACAGAATGAAGGGAGCAATGTGATTCCAACATTTGTTATGGAACACATTATTTTAAAGATTAAACAGCCGTCCTCAATCCAAACAGATTCTGTCAGAGAAATTGAAAACACATCCATAAATTCTCAGCACACAGGCTGCTTGATGGGTTGGGTCCAGAAACACTTGCTGATAGACCATTCCTTTGTTCCACATGGCTCCATGTTCATTTAAAAAGCTCACATTCTCAGGACTTCCACCTGTTTCTAGCCAATGCAAATGCAAGTGCAAATGGCCGATCACTCCCTTTTGAGGAACAGACTTCCTTTCCTTCCATTTCTCAAACTTCATTCTGTTCCCAGAAAGATAATTTTTTTTTAAAGGAATGGTTGTTGGGTGGTTTACAGGATCAACAAGGAACGAAAGAGTTGCCAAGTCCAATTGTTACCCAGGGCAAACATTTTCACAGGTTGTTAAAGGGATAAGGGAAAGGGCAAGGCTGTGTGAGGTACAGATGAGTTTGCTCACAGCTCCTGCAGGATAAGCATGGTTCTTTGGGATGATTTGATATGTCAGATGACAAGTGGATTATATAGTTCACTAATTGGTGGTGGGAACATGGAAGCCCAGGAAGTCTTTTTATTAAAGTGCCTTTTTAGAATTTCTATCTGCATGCCCTGAGTTCACTTGAGTGGAACTATAATTGCACTGTGTATATAGTAGTAAGGAGCATTCTTCACATTCTTCCACAGTTTGATGATGCCCCACTAGGCCTATATTACCAGAGAACATGTGAGGCCATAATGCACAATCTACCCGTCCCCTGGTCTGCAGTGCTGAATCTTCAGCTTATCTACTCCGATGATTTGGTGGGAAATAAAATTTGAAAAGCTATCCAGGTGAGATTTTACTTTCAGCTCTGAGGTAGACATTCTCCAAGATTTTCTCCTCAAGGAAGGACTGATGGCCACAGTGACCAAACCATGGAAGAAGCCTGGACTAAGAAAGAAGATGTAGTGAAGCTTGGCAGGAGAGCTCAATGTCCTCTTTCTCAGCATCCATGAAGTGACTTTTGTCATCTACACAGCTAGTGTTTGAGAACTATACAATTAAGCTACAAACAAAAATCTCCCCCAAATCTCATATTTTAAGTAACTGATTTTCTGTTGGGCCACATACATAGCTGCTTAGCTGCAGATGGACACACATCTTTCCCTCCTACTGCCCTGATAGCTGATTCTTTCCCTGCAAATCTCAACCTTTGGATTGGGAGAGTCTCTGTGATAGAAACCTCTTCCCACCATGTACCAGTCATACCCTGCCCCAGTTGTAGCAACCAAAAGAAGTTTCTAGATATCACTAAGTAATCTGGGAGGAGGGATTCCAAGCCACCTTACCCTTTCCAGTGGTACCCAAGGGGGTTCTGTGATTTACAAAACATGAGAAAGGTCTCCTCTTTCATGCTACTTTGGTGGGTTTTCCTTAGACTGGGTAAAATCTTTAGATTTACTCAAAGGTCCATGGAGATTTGCTGCCTACTTTGGTTGGTTGCATGGCTATGGAGAAAAGAGTTCTCTCACCTTGAAGCAAAAGCAATATGGCAGGGCTGGGGTTACTTCTTGCTAAGACCTTATAGTAAGCCCTGAAAATTATTGCCATCTCCCATCAACCAGTGATTTTGAGATGAGTGACCACTTTTGCCTATCCATATGACCACTCTGTCTTTCTTGTGTAGTCCTTTCCAACCTATAATTGAATATGGTTATATTCAGAAGTATGGATAGAAATCACTCTTTTCTTGTAGCTCCTTGGAAAAAAATCTCAGCTACTTCTTGAGTTAGCTTTGAATATTTTTCTGTCTTTACTGGAAGTATAGGGGAATGGGTGGTAAACTACAGTGCATGGTCATATTCAACCTGTACCTGTTTTGGGTATGTAAAGCTTATTGGTATACAGCTAGGCCCATCAATTTATGTATTGTCTATAGCTGCTTGTCTGTGTGGTTTTGTCTGTGGCTGTTTTTGTGCCACAGTGGTAGAGTTAAAATAATTGCAAGAGAAAACTGGCCTTTGAGCCAAACGTGTATATTATTAGATAATTTGTGGGAAAACTTTGCTGGCTCTCACTTAGAATAAATTAGAATAAAAAAACTATTAGATAGACACCAAAGAAAAGTTTTATTCTAGGTGAAAAATATGAATAAATGCTTTAAAAACAGATGCCAGGAGAAACAATGTATACTGATGGAATGAGATAAACTTCTTAAAATGTTGCTCTCCTCTTTTTTCAGCCATTGAATTTGTACTAGACGCATCCATCTTTTGTTTTGTTTTGAGACAGAAGTCTCACTCTGTAGCCCAAGCTAGCATGTAACTCCCAGGCTGGCCTTGAACTCTCAGTAGTTCTTCCACAGCTTCCCAAGTGCTACAATTACAGGTGTGTGCCAGGATGCTTGGTGAAACATTAGTCCTGATTTAATATTCATAGAAGTTTAAATGAGTTGTGGTAGCTTGTGAGCTCAGCACTCTGGGGTGGGGTGGTGGAAAGAGGCAGGAAGATTGCTTGGACTATATTCTGAGTACCAGGCCTTTTAGTTCTGAGGCTGCCATAGCTTGCCATGCACTGGTGTAAGGGAATGAGAAAGGGGATAAATGAGTTCTGTTGGGAGTTAAGGTGCTAAAACAAGCATATACACACACAGTGTATGTACTCAAAGACACATGTGGATAGTTATACCTACCTGGCTTAAACAGGCCCTGCCTTGGGTACAGAAGGGCAGCATAGTTGTGAGAAGGCTTGTGGAAACCAAGAGTCCAGAAGTGTATGGAGAAGGAAAAGTCAGAGGAGCACAGAAAGAAAGCAGACTTCACCTGTGTGCTAGAATGAGCATCTGCAGGTTTAACTGTCCATGGGCCACACTGAAGGTGTCAGTAAGAATTCATGCATCCACTTGCATTATTTCAAGTTGGAGGTTTTGTTGTTACTTGTTTGTTTCATTTTCTTTTGAATTTTTAATGCTTATGTTTTTTTTTAAGAATCATGCACTTTGTAAAGATGAACATTCCTCTGTGATTAGATGAGCCTCCATCTATTTATAGCCAAAGTCACATTCTTTGCTTCAATTTGATCCCAGGTGCTCCTTTTTAATTGCATTTTATATTCAACTGTGTAGCCATCCCCTTCTCTGAGAGGGCTGGCCCCTAATCACTACAGTGCTTTTCCCCCTGCAGCTGGGACTTCAAAGGCCCCAGAAGTCATATTGAAATATGAGCTCCAAATTGTCCCTGAGAGGGAACCCAGACAAGCTTCGTCAGTCAGGACTCATCAAGGGGATGGGGGGGGGGTAACAGGGCACCTCCACATGACATGGAGGTGAAAGAATGCAACCTCATCCTCAGCCCTCCTCTAGCCTCCTGCTTCAGTGCATTGCCTCTGCTGATGAAAACCCCACTGGGACATACATAATGCAAGTACATCGGTCGCCCAGAGTGTGGGGGATAGACAGCCGCCTGTGCCCAGGAAAGAATGTTTGTTTCAAGCAAATGTTCACAGCAGCAGCTGCCAATGGGAGAAAAAAAAAAAAAAAAGCAGAGAGGCGGGACTCCCGCAGACTGACATGGGAAAGTATAAACAATGATTACAGGCTCCGCAAAAGGGCTGTTGTTGGGTAAAATCACATCATCTGATTCGGGTTTTGGTTGTGTAATTACCAGACCTAGAGAATGCAACTGCAAAGCACATGCTGTTTCCAGAATGGGCAGGACGACGTGAGCTCCTGACGGTTTCAAGTCTGCACTTTGACATTCCTGTTGGGCTCCAAGAGCTAACAAGAGCAGGCCCTGCTTTAAATAGAAGCTTCATTTTAAGTTCCAAAGCACGGTCCCTGAAAGCAGATGGGGCAACTTGCACTTCTATTTGCTTTCTTCAGCCTGGAGCTAATATGGTATATTGATTCCTAATGTGCGAGTTTTTGAGGGTGCAGAACTGGGATCAGCTTTCTTCATCAAATTGAAGAGTTTCTCAAGGGCAAGGATCTATGCTTTCAGTGTCAGGTTTAGCATTTTATATATGGCTGATTATCAGTGCTTGGTTTTAAAGAATGGATGAAATGTCGAAATCTTGTTCTTTAGCTGTGACCTTTTGCGATAAATCAGAGAATCATCTTGGCAGAATTTTCTGGAGACGTGGACCACTTTCCCCAAAGAGTTTCATCTGCCTTCTTGTAAAATATCACATAAAGCACAAGATTCCAAATGAAAATGAGATGGGTTTGGTATTGTGTGGCCTGAGAGTAATTCCTTAGTTGAGACCCTGAACTTCTAAAGGATAACTATGCCAGTGGAGCCTAAAGAAGCTCTGTGCCTGGCCATATGTTTGATCAAATTCAACCTGCAGAAGAACTGTGGCAGGCTCTAAATACTGCAGAGACTAAGTATTCAGGAAATTCATGACTTTACTGAACATGTCACATCAAAGGCAATAAGAAAAAAGCCCCACTAGAAAGCTGTTCAGTGTTGAGAGAGAATAGAAACAAGATTAAATTTCAGTATTTCTGGATTTGGTTACTAGATGCCCCTTCTCTATAAGAACTGTAAGAGATTTGATTCTACTTTACTTGAAAACTAGTAAATTAAAAAAACCCTAGTCAATAGTACATCTAATAACCAAGGCTGAAGGAGATTACATATATATATATATATATTTGTGTTTTCAAGACTCAATCATCAACTTCAGAGAAGTCACCCAAAACATTATTATTATTATTATTATTATTATTTTACCTTTGTCTGCATTTATCTTATACTGAATTCATTCTCGTGCCTTAAGTTTTTATTTCTCTAGTTTCTTCTGGAGAATCTTTTACTTCAGTACAGCATCCTCTTCTGGCTTTGGCATAATCTATTCCTTTTCAGTGAGGACCATCTCAGTGTGGCAGGGAGAGTTCATGTATGGATTAATCTGGCCATGTACTCTGAAAATACTTAGGTGTGCCTTCAGTGCTTTGTTCCCAGGGTGTGTTCAATGACTGGAGAATCTACATCTAAACCCTTAAGTTCAGCATTATTATCTGCATGTTCAGCAAAAATTCAGCACTCTTTTTGGGTCACTGACCCTGTGACCAGCTTCACTGTTTGGCCTGGGTGTACCTACTGACACTACCATCATACTACCAAACTGCACACATTTAAAGAGACATCATTCAGATACTTGGGGTGACTTTTTGTATATACATACCTGTGATGGCCTGGGCAATCTCACAGGTGAGAACACTGTAAAGGTGAAATGGGGGTTTGAGCCTATTCGTTTGTATGACTTTGTAAGGTTTCCTGGGTCAATAGTGGTGAACCATCTTCACAGGTCACCATAGGAGCAGAGCCTCAGAAGTCTTGATCTGCTCAGATCAGACAGTGCCTGGAGCTTGTTCCTGTCACTCTGTGTCTTTTCTCATGCTGCTCTGTAGCTCAAAGAGGCCCATTCGACCTAGGACTCCAGGTCATACTCAAAACATCACTTTTAACCACAGCATCCAAAGTGGCTTCAGGTCACCAATGCAGATGTTTCAAAGATAGACTCTAGAATTATAAATTAATGCCAGGACACTGTTTGTGATATGACTCTGAAGGGATTAGGAAACTACAAGAAACAGACCTAGGCCCTTGGCACATATATGACAGTTATATAGCTCTGTCTTTATGTGGGACTTCTTTAACAGTTGGAGCATGGGCTCTATCTGACTCTGTTGCCTGCCTTTGAATCCCTTTCCACTAACTGGGCTGCTTTGCCTAGCCACACTAGATGTGCTTAGTCCTACTGCAACTTGATATGACAAAGCTAGTTGATATCCATAGAAGGCCTTCCCTTTTCTGAGGAGAACAAGAAGATGGGAAGATGGGAGGAGGTGAGAGGGAGGAACTGGGTGGAGTGGAGAGAAGGGATGGTGCAATCAACATGTAAAGAAAAAAAAATATTACTTTGAAAAAAAAGTAACTGCCACTCTAAAATACTCTGAGATATTGACCCCAGAAAATCACTCTGAAGTTCACTGTATTTTTTAATGTAGTATTTTTTTCATTTTTTTAATTGGATATTTTATTTATTTTCAATACAGATGTCATCCCCTTTCTCCATTTCCCCTCCCTAGAAATCCCTATCCTATACCCCTCTTCCTTTATTCTTTTATACCGTTTCAATTACATGCATGTATTAAGGTCAGTTCTGGGTGAGGGTCTAGCAATACAATAGATGCAAATAGTTGAGGAACAAGCAATACAATAAATGCAAATAGTCAAAGGAAAAGCAAGGCATAAAACCAAATTACGTGAACACTCCCATGATCACTGTTTCTAAAGGCTTATTAGGATGACCAAAGTATCTGAGCCTACTTCCCTATCCTAGCCCAAGGTTATTTTCATGTCTGAAGCCTACTTCCTTGTTCTAGCCTAAAATTTAGATTCCTGTCTGAAATTACTTCTTCGTTCTATCCTAATATTTAGATTCCTGCCTGAGGTTACTTCTTTGTTGTACACTATGATTTAGATTCCTACCTAGAATTACTTCTTTGTTCTAGTCTAATGTCATATTCCTGCTTGAAACCTACTTCCTTGTCCTTGGCCAATGTCATATTCCTGCCAAGAAGCCCTTGTCCTTGGCCCATGTCAGCTTCCTGCCAAGCAGCCCCAAAGGCTCTCCACCTCTCCCTCTTTTTTTTTTTTTTTTTTATTTCGTTAACAAGACTGATCCTGTCTTGGTCGTTCTGAAAAGAATGCCTTCCTTACCTGTCATGGAATATGCATTATCAAAGGCAATGTACTTCTGTCTTAAGTTGGTAAGGCTCTGTGCAGAATCTTACCCGTCCTTGGCTTGCCAGCCTGTTAATTTAATAATTCTGTCTGGGAGCCCATTTTCAGGTTTAAGCCATGTACTTTGGCTGCCATCATGTTGATGTTGTTAAAGGTAAGCTTTATGATGGGCAGGAATAAAAGTATTCCCAGGACAAGAAGGGCTAGCTTGATCAAGTTATATATGCCATTCCTGTGGTTTGACCAAAATGGAAATACTGAGCTCAGGCCATGGATAATTTTATTGGCATTATCTGCAGCATCAAAGCTCAACAGAGCAGCATTCTTTAAATTCATAACTATGCAAAGTTAACACACCAGAGAGGTGTTAGGATTATGACAAATATCCTACAGGTGTCTTTAAACTTTTTTCTAATTATAATGACAATCATTGTGAATTTCAAAAGTAACACTACTCCAATAATATTTGTCGTGACACTTGGGATGGCACCTAACTCTTGAACCCTGAACCTTCTTCAGATAATTTCAATGGGTTATAGAGCATCATTCATTGTTCCAGATACCTATATAAATCCTTTTGTATATTCAATACATTAGTAACATTTTTTTTTGCTAGATTGTTAACAAAAATAGTTGTCTTAACTCCTTGTGTCAATGCTATTGTATAAGCAGTGGTGCTAGCAATTAATGGAATTTAAGCTGTTATACCAGCAAAAATCAAGCCTGCTACCCTCTTGCTTCTGATTAAAGCCTAACTCACCTCTTCCAGAACTTTCAAGTTTTTTTCAGAGAATCAAGGTTTTCTAATACTCAGGGCAGTGAGACAAAACTTGGTTGATAGACCCCCATAACCGATATGCCAGGTTTCAACACACTAACATAATTGGAAATTATACAGTCAATGCAACTTACAATAAATACTGTAGAAGAGATGAAATCAATTTTAGCTTGACAATTAAAAGAGCCTTAAAACATGCACTAACCCTTGTTTGAAATCTAGATCCTGTTCCAACTTTATCTCTTGCTATTGTAACATCATATTGAGCTACAGCTAGCTTCCAAATATGTCACTGACAAAGTCCAGATCCAGTCTTCCAAAAGTAGACTGTTATTCCCCATATTGGATTGATTTCTAGACTAGTACATGAATGAGTCCTAATAGCTGGTCATCTTTAAGAAGAATACAAGAGACATGATTTCTCTTTTTGTTTCTCTATCTGACAAGGTCTAAAAACTTGAGGCAAGGCAACTTGCCCCATCTGGGATATAGTCAAGCAAAGTTGTGTCAGGAACATATGTCCAATATAGCTCCCCGGTCATACTTATCAGGGTACTCAGCAAGCTCACAGGTCATCATCATTCTTTGTGTCAGCAACAATATGTCTCACCAATCTTTTTAAAATTCCATGGGTCTCTTCCACAATGGTTGAGAAGCACCTAAAGAAGTATTCAATATCCTTAGTCATCAGGGAAATACAAATCAAAACAACCCTGAGATTCCACCTCACATCAGTCAGAATGGCTAAGATCAAAAACACAGGTGACAGTAGATGTTGGCGAGGATGTGGAGAAAGAGGAACGCTCCTCCATTGTTGGTGGGATTGTAAGCTGGTACAAGCACTATGGAAAGCAGTCTGGTGGTACCTCAGAAAATTGAACATAGTGTGTTACCTAAGGACCCAGCTATACCACTCCTGGGCATATACCCAAAAGATGTTTCAACATACAACAGGGACACATGCTCCACTATGTTCATAGCAGCCTTATTTATAATAGCTAGAATTTATAATATCTGGAAAGAACCCAGATGTCCTTCAACAGAAGAATGGATACAGAAAATGTGGTACATTTACACAATGGAGTACTACACAGCTATTAAAAACAATGAGTTCATGAAATTCTTAGGCAAATGGATGGAACTGGAAATATCATCCTGAGTGAGGTAACACAATTACAAAAAACACACATGGTATGCACTCACTGATAAGTGAATATTAGCCCCAAAGCTCACAATACCTAAGATACAATGCGTAGACCACATGAAACTCAAGAAGAAGAAGGAAGACCAAAGTGTGGGTGCTTTGGTCCTTCTTAGAAGGACCAAATACTCAACTAGAGCACCCAGGGTCTAAACCTCCAGCCTGGAAACACAAAGGGAGGGACTCATGGCTCCACCTGTATAGGTAGTTGAGGGTGGCCTTGTCAGGCATCAGTGGAAGTGGAGGACCTTGGTCCCTGAAAGTTTGGATTCCCTAGTGTTGTGGAATTTGAGAGCAGGGAGGTGGGAAGTGGAGGATGGTGGGAGCACACCCTCATAGAAATAGGAGGAGGGGGGATGGGATAAGGGGTCTTGAAGGGGAATGGGAGAGGAGATAACTTTGAAAGGTAGATAAATAAAATATCCAATAAAAAAAAACAGATAATGGGTCAGGCAATTATAGTTGAGCAGTCGAGACTTTTTGTCAACAATTTATTATGGGGATTTCGTATAATCCTCAAGGACATTGTATTTCTTAAAAGTGGGAGGTGATATGTAAAAGATTTAAAAGATATTTAAAAGGTATGAAAAGATTTAAAAGATGCCCTATTTTTCCCTTTCAGTATTGAGAATAGAACTGAAGTTTTTACACATGCCAGGCAAATAGTATGCCACTGAGCAGTGTCCTGAGGTATTTTGTAGTTTTTAATTTGAAAAGGCATCTTGAAAAGTTTCTTGGCTTGGCTTTGAAGTTACTCTGTAGTTCAGGCAGGCCTTGAATTTGTGATCCTCCTGTCTTGGACTCTGATTAGTTGGAATTAAAGGCCTGTGTCACCAGACCTGGTGAGGTATCCTTTTTATGTGAAAAGGAATATCATTCTTATTATAGGCAACAAGAGATGGAGTTGAGAGAATATCTATCTATCTATCTATCTATCTATCTATCTATCTATCTATCTATTTATCTATCTATCTTTATCTCTATATATATTATATACATATAACATATATGTGTATATATATATAACATATATATGTGTATATATATTATATACATATAACATATATGTAATTCCTTTAGCTTTGCACATAATTTAAATGCTTTCCCACTGCTTATAATTCTTGTCAAATTTGGAAAATGACTCTCACTGTTTCTTTGGGTCTTCACTCCTTTATTAGCATATCATGCCTCATAAACCTATGTTAAATAAATTCATATGCTTTTCTCCTGTTAATTTATTTTGTGTAATTTTAATTCTCAGGCCCAGCTGGATCTCTAAGGGGATATAGATGAGAGACATTCCCTCCTTTCAGGGCTTTTCACAGAGATTCATGGAGTTAAAAGCAAAATGTTGTAAATGATCTCAGGATAGTAAGCATCTTTATTGATACTTTATAAAAAAAGAAAGCTTTTTATGTGTACTCAAATATTTCATGTTAGTAGAAACATCCCCAAGAGCCCACTTCATAGTTATTCATATATAATTACCTTAGCTAACTTCTTTTCTACCTTGTAATGACTGTAATGCCCTTGGTAGCCCCATCCTGTACTTGGAAGAGTCCATCATTAAGACCTCAAATTTTAAGATGCCAAACTTCTTATTTCTGTTTCCTTTAGTTGCCCTAGGCCAAGAGGTCAAATTATCTCCCTTCACCTAAAATGACTCAATCAGAACCTCAAGGCATGATGAATCCAAGGCCCCAGTATTTTATAAGACTATTAACACTAAGATCTGTTGGTTGATCTTGTTTTTCTCTCTTCCTTCCAAGGTCATGCTTCCACACCCGCTATGCTTGAAGAAAAAAGTGCCATTTCTTTTCAGCTTGTGCTAACCAGTGTATTCTGTAGAGGCTTTGGATTCTCATGGAATTTGGAGGAATGTGACCACAAGCTAAACAAATTTCTATTCACTAAAACACATCACTTTTGACAACTAGGGTTAGCAGACTCATTTGCAAAACCAATCACCCCACTGAACCTTGTGAGACTAAAGGTTTGAAGAAATAAGACTGAAAATTAATCTTACCAAAGAATAATAACTTTATCAAGGATGTGACTTAGGATCACACTGTCTCTGGCACCCATCTTTACAAAGGTGAAGCTAGGCAAGACATATATTGATGAACTTTAACTTTGTCATAAGACAGATATGATTTTGAGTCCAGATTCTCCTACTTGCTAGATGTGCAATCTTGGAAAAATCACATAACCTCTGTAAGCTGTAGTTGCTCATCTATAAAATACTAGAATTCATCCATCTATACAAAACTGATGAACACAGAATGAATACTGTGCTATACAAATATAACTGCAGCAGAGAAAATACATACTGAATCCATGTTCTTATCTTCCTGGGCTCACAGATTCCCTACATTACTAGCTTTCTTTGCAGGTAGGTGTGTACATTTGCTGGTTTTAATTAATGGTATATAAACAAAAATTAATATTCTCAAACTCTGTTGTAATCTTGGGCAGGAATGGAGATGATCAAGGATGACTTTGGAAGCTATGTGTTGAAGACAGAAGATTTGCTGTCAGCCTAGGCCTCTAAAGGGGAAGAAATTCCAGTGGTCTGTTTGCTTGCTCAGTTTTGTAATATGAGTTTGTGGTACTGAATTAGTTCTTCCTCAGGATTCAGTTTAATAGAGCAAGTTGTCTACCCAGAATGAGGAGCTATTACAGGTGCAAAGTTTTATAAGGATGGACAGTGGTGTGAAGAAGCCAGCTGTACCAGCTCACAAATGCTAATTAAATATACAAGAGTTCTAAGACCCATCTTATGTCATAGTTCTAGGTTGTAATGAGCCACAACAGGAAATCTTTACACCATAGACATTGATAGACACTATATCAGGATTTTCTGTCTTTGTTGGTGGTGGGGTTTCCCCATTGGAATGTTTATTCATACCACTGTCAGGGTATGTATAGTTTTCCTCTTTGCCTCAGCTGAAAACTTTGTAACAGAACATTATATATTTGTGTGACCCAAAAGGTATTTGTGGCTATGAACCAAGATCAAGGTTGAGGGAATTAAGATAAGAGATGTTAAACTGTGGTAGCTGATATCGAGGGTTGGATGGAGCATGAAGTAAAGAGGAAATGAGGACAGCTTTATTTCTGCCCTTTTGGGGGATATAGTTTTGTGTCTTGAATCCTAGAGAATTTCAGGTCTCTAGTCTCCTTTATCTCTTTTATTGGTTGTCACTTGTCCATCTTCAAGTAGGTATTATACTCCCTATTGACAGGCACCAAGGAAGTGTCTTAGTCTCTTTATGCTCCTGTGACAGAGGCTGAGGCTAGTACAGAGAAGGAAATGTCCCCATCCAGCCTTTCCCAGCAGTAAACCCTGAGACAAAGTGTCAAGTATAAGCTATTCATGTAGAATGTGATACCAAAATATGAGAAAGTAGGGGAGAAATGAGACAGGAAGGAGAAAACAGCCTACCAAGTGGGGTGTGACCCAGAACATTGCTGTTATGGGCAGCTGGGAGAACCAGAAAAAAAGTATAGAACACATATTAGCCTATTAGCTCTCTTCAGACACTATTTAGTACAGCATCATAAGCCTAGACTTCCATATTCTGCTGAGACAACCAAATTGCCTTTGTGCTTTCATTATCTAGCCCCCAAGAGTCTCTGCTCTGGCAGGACTCTGACCTTATCACAAGTGAACTGACTCCTTTATTCTAATCTCTTGATCAAGACTTTTCCTGTGCTCCCTTAGCAGCCCTTCGTTGCGACTCTAATTACATTTTCACCTCGACCTCTATATAAATGTAGTTCTCTGTATTCATACACAATAATTAAATCACAGTCTTGATGCTTATATAACTGGTAGAGGTAATCTTTTATGCATTATGACTATGACTATCTTAGATTAAATGTACCTTTTATTTCAATTTTTGTCTTTGGTAGAATGCCACTGTGCCCATTCTGACATTTGACATCTGTTGGGAGCCAACTCTTAGCCAAAAGCAGCTATCATCTTTACAGCCATCTCAAGCCATATACCCTGACAAGAGACTTGTTTTCAACAGCCCGAAACAGCTGAGCACACTCTTATAAACATCTTGTTTGCTGTTTAGTGCTGTCAGCAGCTAGGAGCATGTGGTCTCCACGCTGCTAGGCGCATGACGTAGTGCTTTCAGTTGAGCTTGCCCACGTGGGCAAGTCATGTGGTAAAGGGTATAAATACCCAGGACTTCCTTTCAAGTAAGGAGAGAGAAAAAGGAGAAAGAAAAAGAGAAAGATAAAAGAGACTTGATTAGACCCTTTGTCTTGTCTCCATCCTTTG
>JAJTUV010003689.1:0-44341 GCA_021653895.1 Mastomys natalensis | reverse complement strand
AAAGGCCTTCCTCCATACTGCTTCATCAGTGCCCCAAAACCTCCCTAAGCAACAGGACCAACTGGGACCAAATGCCGGGGCCTCTGGGGGACAATTCTTCATTCAAACCACAACGTTCCACCCCCTGCCCTTAAAACACATTATAATGCAAATACTTTTTAGTCCAACTTCAAAAGATGCCATAGTCCTTCATAGTCTCACCACTTTTTTAAAAGTCCAAGTTTTTCCCGAGACTCCGGGCAATCTCTTAATTAGTCCCGTGTCCCCCCCCCCCCGCAAAATCAAAAAGCAAATTACAAACTTCCAGCATATATTGGAAACCGAGCACACTCTACTATCGCAGAAAAGAAGAATTTGGCATAGTGACAAAATATTAGGCCAAAAGCAAAAACCATCACTCAGCGGGGAAAAACATCAATCCTGTAGTTCAATACCCAGTGTCTCAGACTAAAGATTTAAGGAACTTAGATTGTTTTGCCCCTCCAGTTTTGTTGCCTGAAACATGTGTCTCTTGTTGGGTGGGTAGACTCCCTGTACGCAGCTCTCCTTGGCAGATGTTTCACAACTGGATCTCCAACATCTCGAGGTCCCCCTGCAACCAGGCTTCACTCTTATAGCTTAAACACCAATGGTCTCCTCTGCCCCTTGGAGGGAATTTCCTTGCCACATGTTGCCCACCCACCCTGTCTCTCTGAAACTACTGAGAAAGGGAATTCATGATCCTGGGACTGGAGAGATAGCTCAGCACTCAGGAACATTTGCTGCTATTTCCAGAGGACCCAGGTTCAATTCTCAGCACCCATATGGCATTTCACAACTGTCTGTAGCTCTTTTGCCATAGGACCCAGGGCTCTCTCTGGACTCTGTAGGCACCAGCCACACACGTGGTGCACAGACATATGTACAGGCAAAACATTCGTTTATACTAAATAAAAATTAAGAATTAAAAAAAGAATTCATGACTCCTTTACACATGCATCCTTCATACTTACAGGTATGTCCACATGGACAACTGCCAGGATTGGCCTGGGTCACATTAGCAGACATTGGTTGCTTGTTTGTTTGCTTGTTTATTTGCTTGTTTGTTTGTTTTAAATTGCTTTTTAGGAACAGAAAATTCATTAATTGGAAGCTTAGCTGGGCAAGGTCTCGTTCTAAAGGCACCCTTCTCTTTATTCCAGGGCAGAGTAGTCGTCCCCTTAATGGCATTCCTTAACAATTATGTCTCAATCAGGTGGTGAGGGCACACACTTTAATCTCAGCACTCAGGAGCAGAAGCAGGTAGATCTCTGTGGGTTCAATGTCTGCCTTGTTTAAAGAGTGAGTTCCATAAGAGCCAGAGCTACACAGAAAAGTTGTCTTGAAAAAAACAAAATCAAACAAACAAAAAACCAAGTACAGCCTCTCTTCTAGCACAAATCCTGGCTACATCAAGTATACAAATTTTTAATAAAAATGGGGGGCAGCAAAATGGCTCAGTGGATAAAGGAGCTTGCTACCAAGACTGGTGCTCTGAGTTTGATCCTAGGATTCACACAGTGGAAAGAGAGAACTGACTCATGAAAGTTGTTCTCTTGTTAGAATAACAACCTCCTGGTCAAAAGAATAGAATCTACAGCCGTGGTGGCGACCACACATTCTGGTTGGGTGTGTCATTCTTCTGCCAGGCCCAGGAATAGCAGGCTCATCTTAAGCTAGGTGACTGGACAAATAAGTCATGTAATAGGATACTGTACTTTTCCTCCACAGAATCCCTGTCCCCAGTGCCATAGCTTAGAGTCATGTCAGCCCAATCTTCTGAAATATTGAGAAAGGTGTAGTGAGCTTTCTTTTTCTTTCTTCTATCTCTATTTTTGTTTGTTTTTTGAGACAGGGTTTCTCTGTGTAGCCCTGGCTGTCCTGGAACTTGCTGTGTAGACTAGGCTAACCTTGAACTCACAAAGATTCACCTGCCTCTCTTCCCAAGTGCCAGGATTAAAGGCATGTGCCACCACTGCCTGGCTTCTTCTTTTATAAGCATGTTTTCCTTAATACTTTGGGCTTCGAACACAAACACACAACATTTTGGACTGTCTCTAAAGTCCCCTACCCTGCCACATGGCTGCTTGTCAGCATGGCTTTTTCCCATTCTCTCCTCCAACCTCCTCCGTTGGATATCTGCTGAGGTTTGCAGCTGGCTGAACATGGGGTTTTCTTTTAAATTCTAGTAAAAGTCTTTGAGCTTCCATTTCTGTTTATTCTTAGATTCTTTTATTACTGAGACCAAGAAACACAAAAGCTGGAGAGTTGGCACAGAGGTTAAAGGTCCATAGGTCTGGCACTGGACCTAGATTCATTTCCCAGAACCCACCTGATGACTCACAAGCATCTGTTTCCAGAGGATTCAATGCCCTCTTCTGGCCTCTGCAGGCACCAGGCATGAAAGTAGTGCATAGACACACATGCAAACAAAACACTCAGACACATAAAGTAAAATAGAAATAAACTTTAAAAAGAACCCCAAAAAGGAACCCTGATTTCCAAGTATCACTCTGATCTCTACTGAAGCACTGTGGCACATACACATAATAAATGAAAATAAAATTGGGCAAGAGACATGACCCAGGAGGCAAAAGCACTTGCTGCTCTTCCAGAAGATGTGGTTTGGGTTTGATTCCCAGCACCTCAGCGTGGCTAACAAGCATCTGTTCCTCCAGTCCCAGAGAACCTGATGCCCTCTTCTGACCTCCATGGGTACTGAACACACACAGGGAACAGACATACACGCAGTCAAAACATTCATACCCATAAAATAAAATCTCAGAAAAAAATAGAAATCTCTTCCTACCAGGGACCTCACAGCTACCACAAGTAGCACAGACCCAAGTAAGAGCAGATCTCATCCCTCATCAAATGTGAAGGTGCAGCAAAGAGGCTGTAGGTAAAGCTCTGTGGTTGAAAAGGGAAAAGTTTATTCCACACTACCAAGCAGAGAGAATGGGTGTTGGGAGCCAACTCCTAGCCAAAAGTGGCTATCATCTTTACAGCCATCTCGAGCCATTTAGCCTGACAATAGACTTGTTTTCAACAGCCCACCAACAGCTGAGCACACTCTGATAAACATCTTGTTTTGCTGTTTAGTGCTGTCAGCAGCTAGGTGCACGTGGTCTCCACGCTGCGAGGCGCATGATGTAGTGCCTTCAGCTGAGCTTGCCCATGAGGGCAAGGCACATGGTAAAGGGTATAAATACCCAGGATTTCCTTTCAATAAACGAGACTTCATCAGACTCTGTCTTGTCTCCATTTTTTGAGTCTCTCACCCCTCCATCCCCACTCTCTCTCTTGCTAGAACCTGACCTGGGGATGGAGCAGCAGAACAGGCTGTTACAAAGTGGCACTCAACGGGGCAGCTACAAGGAGAGACCCAGTGAGGGAGGTTACTTGATGAAGGGTCGACTGAAAATTTAGAAGTGAAACAGAGGTGATTGCCGTGGGAAACTGCCGTGTGGAGAACAATAATGATAATGGGGCAAGAAATAAGTCAGCCTGAACTCAACTCTTTGTTTTTTGTTTTGTTGTTTGCTGTTTACGTGTGTCAATTGTCTGCTTTTGATTCGCTGTTTAAATGCTGTATTTCATGTCCAAAAGAAAAAGATACACATAGAATCCAAAGTAGACCAAAGGTTGAAGTAATCAATTTGTCAGAGCCAGATTGTGCTGACCTAGAGGAAGAGGCAGCCAAATATTTTGACCCTGAATGACCTTCTTCCCGAAGACCCCCTCCCTATGCTCCTCCACCTCCAGATGCTCCTGCTATGGAGATAGCAGTTGTAGATCCAGAAAGGAGTTACAGGACAAAATTTCTCTCCTTAAAAAACAAATAGAGTTAGAAAAAGAGTATCAGGACTTAATTAATCAGCTACAAAAATTAAAGACAGGGAAGAGGTCTCGAGAGGGCAAGTAAAATCACCCAGGTCCTCAAGTTCCTCAACCTGGAGTCCAAAGGCAGCCCTGTCCTCTGGGTTTAGTTCAGCCACAGATCAGCCAGAGGAGGGAGAGGCTGAGGTTTTTCCTGTATCAGAGACTAGAGACGCTCAAGGGGTTTCGTAGAGACATCACACAGGGTTTAATTTTCAAATTATTAAAGAATTAAAAAATTCAGTGTCACAATACGGTGCCACTGCTCCCTTTACTCTTGCAATCTTAGAATCTGTTGCAGAGGAGTGGCTGACTCCTAGTGATTGGGATACTCTAGTGAGAGCAGTTCTTAGCGGTGGTGACCATTCTTATTTGGAAATCAATTTTCTGATTTTGTTCATCGATTAATGACAACAGCAGGGAGGAGTTTTGGTAATGCAGAGGCAGGTGTAGATTATGTGAAACAACTTGCATATGAAAATGACAATCCTGCCTGCCAAGTGGCCATTAGACCCTATAGGAAAAAGACAGACCTTACTGGCTATATCAGACTCTGTTCTGACATAGGGCCCTCCTACCAACAGGGCTTAGCTATGGCAGCCGCCATGCAAAGACAATCAGTAAGAGATTTTTTGGCAAGTAGAGACAAAAAGGCCTGTTTTAAATGTGGCAAGCCTGGACACTTTGCAAAATATTGCAAAGCAGAAAATGAGTTAACCCAGAGACAGCCCAGAAAACAGCCTGGGCTATGCCCACGTTGCAAACATGGAAGGCATTGGGCTAGTGAATGTAGGTCCAAGACCCTTTCCCACAAACAGGGAAATGAGAAAGGGGGCCATCCCCAGGCCCTGAACCAACACAAGCCAAAACAGGCTTATGGGGCATCAGTTTCACACCAGCAAACAACAAGCCCTTTCAGAAATTAGTCGAGCAACACCAGGAAGCGCAGGACTGGACCTCAGTTCTGCCACCCACACAGTATTAACCCCAGAAATGGGACCTCAGGCCTTACCCACTGGAGTGTTTGGACCACTCTATCCAAATGCATTTGGCCTGATAGTGGGAAGAAGCAGTGCTACTATGCAGGGACTACAAATTTTTCCTGGAGTTATAGTCAATGATTATCAAGGTGAGATTAAGGTAATGGCCAGGGCAATACAGAATATAGTCACCATTCCTACAGGAAGGAGAATAGATCAACTATTGTTACTTCCATTGATTCCTACTAATCACAAATATAAGAGCCCTAAGAGAGGGGATCAAAGCTTTGGTTCCTCTGATGCATACTGGGTTCAGCCTATCATTAAACAAAAACCTATGATGACAATATTGCTCAACAGGAAGGCATTCCATGGCTTGGTTGATACAGGAGCTGATGTGACAATCATCAAACAAAGTGATTGGCCCGCCACCTGGCCTCTGACCCCAACCTTAACCAATTTAAGGGGTATTGGCCAAAGCCAAAATCCACAGCAAAGCTCTAAGGTGCTGACATGGAAAGTTAAAGAAGGAAATACAGGGAATATACAACCCTATGTCATCCCAGGCCTTCCTATTAATCTCTGGGGCTGAGATCTGTTATCCCAGTTGGAATTGATTATGTGCAGCCCTAATGAAGTAATCATGGCTCAAATGATAAACTCTGGATTTCCCCCAGGGAAAGGATTAGGAAAAAGTGAAAATGGATTACTCATCCTATTGAGATCCATGGTAATTCTGGAAGAAGAAGCTTGGGGTATTCTTGATGGGGGCTATTGATTCAGCTGCACCCCTTGGGTGTTGTGCCAATCTCATCACCTGGAAGGGGGACTCACCCATCTGGGTGGATCAATGGTCCCTAACCACCAAAAAATTACAAGCTGCTCAATTGCTAGTGCAGGAGCAATTACAGGCAGGACATTTAGAAGAGAGTAACTCTCCCTGGAATACCCCAATATTTGTCATTAGGAAAAGGTCAGGAAAGTGGAGATTGTTGCAAGACTTGAGGGCTGTTAATGCAACCATGATTCTGATGGGAGCCTTACAACCTGGGCTGCCCACACCAGTGGCCATACCTTTAGGCTACTATAAAATAGTCATAGATTTAAAAGACTGTTTCTTTACTATCCCCTTGCATCCTAACGATAGAAAGGGCTTTGCTTTTAGTGTTCCTGCTATAAACTTTAGAGAACCTATGAAAAGATATCAATGGAAGGTCTTGCCTCAGGGTATGCCTAAGAGTCCTACCTTGTGCCAAAAGTTTGTGGCTTCCGCCATAGAGGATGTTAGAACCATGTGAAAGCAAATCTACATGATTCATTTCATGGATGATATTTTAATAGTAGGAAAAGATGGAAAACAGGTGCTCCAGTGCTTTGATGATCTTAAAACAGCTTTACAGACTGCAGGGTTACAAATAGCACCAGAAGCCGGGCGGTGGTGGCGCACGCCTTTAATCCCAGCACGTGAGAGGCAGAGGCAGGCAGATTTCTGAGTTCAAGGCCAGCCTGGTCTACAGAGTGAGTTCCAGGACAGCCAGAACTATACAGAGAAACCCTGTCTCGGAAAAAAAAAAAAAAAAAGCACCAGAAAAGGTACAATTACTAGATCCATATACTTACTTAGGATTTCAGATTAATGGTCCACGTATTTTTAACAGTAAGGCCACCTTGAGGACTGATTACCTTAAGACACTTAATGATTTTCAAAAACTATTGGGAGACATTAATTGGCTACGACCATATTTGAAACTTACGACAGGAGAGTTGAAACCTTTGTTTGACATTCACAAAGGAGATCCTGACCCTAAGTCTGGCAGGGCTCTAACAGAGGAGGGTAGAAAAGCCTTACAGAAGGTTGAGAGTGCTATTTCATCCCAATTTGTAACTCATATTAATTATTCTAAGCCTTTATATTTTCCTATTTTTAACACTAAATTAACTCCTACTGCAGTTTTTTGGCAAACTGCACCCATATTATGGGTTCATCTTCCCTCATCCCCTAAAAAGGTTTTTTATTCATACTATGCAGCTGTAGCGGATATGATTATGTTAGGCAGAGATAACAGTCAAAAATATTTTGGAAAAGACCCTGATGTCATAGTACAACCCTATACAAGACATCAGGTTAATTGGCTTATGCAGAGTTCTGAAGTCTGGCCTATAGCATGTGCCTCATTTAGTGGTCAACTAGATAATCATTATCCGCCAGACAAATTAGTTCAATTTTGTAATCGCCATGCATTTGCTTTTCCATCTTGTACTGCGCATGCACCTATAAAGGAAACATTGCTAGTTTCCACTGATGGTTCCTCATCAGGAACAGCTGCTTATGCCTCTAAGGATCAAGTAATTTCCTTTGCTACATCATCTGGGTCAGCTCAATTGGTTGAATTACATGCTATTGTTGCTGTGTTTCAAGTATTTTCAAATCAAACCATTAATTTTTACACAGACAGCTCATATATAGCTCAATCTATCCCTCTGCTAGAAACTGCTGTGCAAATAAAGCATTCCTCAGAAGCAGCCAATTTGTTTTTACAGTGCCAACAATTAATTTTGAGGAGAAAGTGTAAATTCTTTATAGGACACCTGAGAGCCCACACTGGACTACCAAGTCCTCTTGCTGAAGGAAACACCAAGGCAGATCTATCCACTTGTGTAGCCGCAGTGACTTTATCAGATCTGCCATCTAACTTGAATCAGGCCATAAAGGCTCATGAGTTACATCACCTTAATTCTCAAACTAAAAGTCACGTTTAAAATTACCAGAGAACAAGCTAGACAAATTGTCAAACAATGTCAGTCATGTGTTACACTTTTACCAGTTCCTCATTTGGGTGTGAATCCAAAGGGACTGATACCAAATAGTCTGTGGCAAATGGATGTTACCCATTATAATGAATTTGGAAATCAAAAATATATACATGTATGTGTAGATACATATAGTGGTTTCATTTGTGCAACATTACAAACTGGAGAAGCAAGCAAACATGTGATCATTCATACGTTTGCTACAATCGCTGTATTGGGTGTACCAAAACAGATCAAGACTGATAATGGCCCAGGTTATAAAAGCTCTAGTTTCCACCAATTTTGTGAAAAATTGGGAATACTACATAAAATGGGTATTCCACATAATTCACAGGGCCAAGGTATGGTAGAAAGGGCACATCAAACTATTAAATGTCAATTTGAAAAAATTAAAAATGGGGAATGGTACCCTACCAAGGGATCCCCCAGAAATATCCTTCATCACACTCTCTTTATTTTAAAATTTTTAACTTTGGATTATGAAGGAAAATCTGCTGCAGATAGATTCTAGCATCCTAATACCAAAAAGAATTTTGCAACAGTCCTCTGGAAAGACCCATTAACTGGAACCTGGAATGGGCCAGATCCAGTACTTATCTGGATCTTATTGGTTCTGTCTGCATATATTCCCAAATGGCAGATGCTGCACGCTGGCTGCCTGAGAGACTGATTGAACAAATAGACAACAATAACAAATCCAGGGAGGAGAAATCCCCTGGGAAGCATATTTTTTCTTTGCAGGAAACATCAAGATGCTTCACAATTATCTTCAAACTGGAGCAGATCAACCAGTATACCTGACTTGGGAAGTACTCAGTGCAGAAGAAGACATCACCAACCTCGCCTCCAGGGTGGCTCTATTAGACTCTTGGTTCCCTGATTTATGATTTAGTGGGGTACATTGTTTAAACCCAAGAGATAATCCATTACCACAGTTACTATAGTTGTTTTTTGGGTTTGAGATTGATTGGGGCAGGGACAGGAATTTTCTTACTTGTTTTGTTAAGATCAAAGCTATGATCAGTTCTGTACTTATATAGATTTAGATTTAGACAATAGTGCTACAGAATAGAAGAGGCTTATACTTTTTACTCCTCCAACAGAGGGAGTTGGGTGCTACCCTTAAAAAGAGTGTCGCTCTGAGGCAGAATGGTTTACAGCAACCATTCAGGCATTGTTAAGTCTCTTGTCTCTCGGGTTCATGCTGTTCAACAGACTGATGGCTTTTGTACAACAACAGATAGACACTATTCAAATGAAACCCATACAGGTCCATTATTACAGGCTGGAAGTAGGAGACTCTAAAACCTCTGTCATCAAGACTGGCAAGGATTAACCCTTAACTTATGTGCTAAGCTGGATAGTCAATGACAGGTAAGAGAACACCTTAAGACCCTTGTTCCTAACTGGGAGGCCTCACCATCCTAAGACAGGAGCTCAACCAAATGGCTGTTGAGTATCCAGAGACAGGAAAGGGAGGCTGGGGTCCTTTGTTCCAACCTAAGACAGGCACGGTTTCCATAAGTTTTCCCAGTCTTACCTTTTGAAAACAAATTTTAAAAGGGGGACCTGTTGGGAGCCGGCTCTTAGCCGAAAGCGGCTATCATCTTTACAACTATCTCGAGCCATATACCCTGACAAGAGACTTGTTTTCAACAGCCCGCAACAGCTGAGCACACTCTGATAAACATCTTGTTTTGCTGTTTAGTGCTGCCAGCAGCTAGGTGCACGTGGTCTCCATGATGCTAGGCGCATGGGTAGTGCCTTCAACTGAGCTTTTCCATGAGGGCAAGGCACGTGATAAAGGGTATAAATACCCAGGATTTCCTTTCAATAAACGAGACTTGACCAGACTCTGTCTTGTCTCCATTTTTCCAGTATCTCGCCCCTCCATCCCGACTCTCTCTCTCTTGCTAGAACCTGACCTGCAGACCAGAGCAGCAGAACAGGCCATTACAAAGTAGCAGAATGGGCCGTTATAAATGGGGTGGAAAGAGGAGCATATCTCTAGGATTATAGAAGACAAACTGTGAGCTGAGGTGACTTTGAAGTATATAGCACTTTGGGACTTTGAAGTGTATAACAAGTACTTTGTAAGTAGGGATTGAGGGACCCTAGAAACGAGCATAGACCTTAATATGCTAATAGGGACCACAAGCATGTGTTAATGGAAGAGTCATAGGTCCTTTTTATCCAAGTAAGGAGTCCCTTTAGCAAACAAGAACCATCTTCTCAAGTCCTGAGAGAATACTGGCTTTTGTCTAAGTACCAGACTTTGGGAAAAGGAATTTCTCAGCACCTGACAGGAGGAGGACATTGCAGAAAGCCACAACAAGTCAAAATGCAGAGGGTAACTGCTGGATGCACAGCCCCAACTGATATATGTATAGCATAACTCCTGCACTTAAGGCTCAGGATACATCAAGGAACAGGGCCAGGGAGGGGCTTTATTTCTCAGTTGGTGGTGGTTTACTAGCAACTCCACTCCCATCTCTACTCCATTAATGGCCTGTTACTATCTGTTTCTACTGTGTCCTTCATACTTCCTGGCTCATTACCCCTATAGGATATGGAGTTACATCTTTGGCTAGTCCACTGTTTGTCTTTGTATTTTCTTCTGTGTTTTGGATTAACCAAAGTTTTCTATTTTAATATAGTCAGTTTAACTAATGTCATCAGTCTTTGCCCTGTGAGGTCAGAGTTTTCCATCTTTTATTACTTTAAAGATCTTTTAAGTTGGAAGATGATTTTACTTCTTGTGTCTAGGAAACCATTGAAGATGTTGAAGAGATGCTCAACAATCTCCCTGGTGTGACATCAGTTCACAGTCGTTTCTATGATCTCTCCAGTAAATACTATCAAACAATCGGAAACCACGCGTCCTACTACAAAGATGCTCTACAGTTTCTGGGCTGTGTGGACATCAAGGATCTGCCAGGTAACCCAGGCCCTCCCAGTTCTCAGCACTCAGGGAGTCCATGGCTGAGCACAGCAGCTATGGGATGCTGAAGAGAGTAGTAGGTCTCAGCCATGTCAGGTGGTCATCACTTTTAAGGTGGAAAGTTTTGTGTACATTTTAGATTTTATATCATATTTGTCTCGAGTGCTGAGTCAAATCTCATGCAAGCTCATCTTTCTCAGTCCCTTCACTCCTCTGCAGGCCCATATTAGTAACTAAGTCAGATTGTAGTGATGTGCCTCTCCAACCCTCCACAGGGTGAAGGGCATGTGAACCCGCATAGCTGAGACCTCTGCTCTAAAAGGAGTCCATACCTGTGGGAATCAATTACAGTCTTTTGAGAATCTGAGGATGGAAGGAAAAGTAGCCTGAGAGTTTGGGGAAAAATACAACAAGTATATTTGAAAGAACATTGACCACTTTCTTGAATGTGCTTTTGGTGGTAAGGAGACTGGCAACTCCTAAAAATGCAGAGAAAGCTTTGATTACTCTGTGTTAACAGGAATACAGTAGAAAAGCCAAGAGAGGAGAAAGCTGACTCAGTCTAATCTGAAGAGCTGTTAGAACCATGAGAGAGCTGAAGGTCAGGGGTCAGGGGTCAGGGTGGGAGTGAAGGATCTTGTTATTCCAGCCAGTAGTACAAGCTGAACAGTGAAGAGGTTCCATATCTCTATGGAGAAATTTTATACAAGTGGATTTCCACAAAATTCATATCCATGGCTCCTGGTATAACCTGAATTCTAGTGCTTTTGAAGAGGTAGCTCATGCTAAAGTTTGGTAATAGAACCATTCTAAGAACAGCTTCTGTCCTTCATTGTGTGAGGTTTATAAAGCCAGACAAGACTGGATATGACTGGCTGTATCATTTTGTAGTGTCAGAACAACAAGAGAGAGCCTTCACACTGGGGCTTGCTGGACTTCTCGGAGAGGGAGTTTTTAACTTTGGAGAACTTGTAAGTTGGCCTGGCACTTAACAGTGTGGGGAGGAGGAACGTCTGACTTTGTACCAGTTAACTGTCTCTGTCCCCACAGCTCATGCACCCTGTGCTGGAGTCACTGAGGAACACTGACCGGCAGTGGCTGATTGACACCCTGTATGCTTTCAATAGTGGTGATGTAGACAGGTTCCAGACACTGAAGTCTGCCTGGAGCCAGCAGGTAGGTTTCATGTACCCCTGTGTCTTACTTAGTTAGGGTTTTCCTGCTGTGGACAGACACCATGACCAAGGCAACTCTTAAGATCAGTATTTAATTGGGGCTGGCTTACAGGTTCAGAGGTTCAGTCCATTATCATCAAGGTGGGAAAATGGCAGCATCCAGACAGTCATGGTGCAGGAAGACCCGAGAGTTCTACATCTTCATCTGAAGGCTTCTAGTAGAATATTGGCTTCCAGGCAGCTAGGATGAGGGTCTTAAAGCCTACATCATAGTGATACACCTACTCCAACAAGGCCACACCTACTTCAACAAGGCCACACCTTCTAATAATGCCACTCCCTGGGCCAACCATATACAAACCATCACACCCCACATCTACTGTTGGGAGCCAACTCCTAGCAGAAAGCGGCTTTCCAAAAGAAGAAAAATGAGTAACATCCATCTGCCATCGTTCATTAGGGATGAGTGTTCTAGGATTGACTCCCAAGTGGGGAACTGGTAGTAGAGTGGCACATCCACCACAGGACTTAACAATTTCTCTTGCTTGATCTCTAGAAATCTTAAACATATGGCACAAGGTAGAGGCATTTAGATGATGTAAAACATGCGCCCATTTTGCCGAATCTATGGAATCAAGTAGGGTGGGGAATGCTGCACAAGTGGCCTCATCAACCAGGGCATTTCCATATGACAGAGGACCACCCAAGCCAGAATGGGCTCTCAAATGTCCTACAAAATATGGCCCTGTCCTCTTAATGATTAAAGATTGAATTTCCACAAATAATTTGGAAGCAGTAGAAGGAGGCTTAATATATGGGACTGTCTCTAAAACAAGAATAGACTGGGCCACGTAGACACTATCAGTATACAAATTAAATGGGTCATTGGTAACATTTTGAAAACCTGAAGGACTGCAAACAACTCCTCCAGCTGTGCAGAGGTATATGGGGACTGTACTGAAATAACCTGATCCTGTAAACCATAGGCAGCTCTGCCTGTTGAGGAGCCGTCTGTAAATACCAGGGTGCCCTCAAGGAGTGGAGTCCTGGAAGTGACCCTGGGGAAAGTCAAGGAATGCAATTTTACAAATTGTATAAAGGGGTCATTTGGATAATGATTGTCTATGGTGCCTGCAAAGGAGGTGCAGGCTATGGCCCAGTTATCATTAGACTGAAGAAGCCAGTCCACTTGATCAGATGTGTAAGGAACAATAATAACATCAGGATCCTTACCAAAATATTGTCTGGACATTTTTCTTCCTTTAACAATTAAGGTGGCAGACAAGGAATAATATGTTACCAAAACCTTGCTTGGACTTGAGGGGAGATACTCCCATAACAAAGGACATCCCTTTCTTGCAGCAGTCTGGGACTGTTGCCAAAAGATCCCCTCTGGAGTATGCATTGTAGTACAAACAATATAATAAAGTGGGATAGTGTAATGAATTTGAAATGAGGTTTGGGAAGATATGGCCTGACTTATTTGCTGTAGGGCCCAAATGGCTTGGGGTGTAAGGGTTCGAGGGGACAAAGGATGGGAGTCTCTTGAAAGAAGTTCATTAAGGGGAACTAGAACCTCGGGAGGAATCTTCAAATAGGAATGAACAAACTGAAAATTCCCAAGCAACTGTTGAAAATCATGTAAAGTCTTAAGGGAAGAAAGCTGAAGCTCAATCTTTGGAGTACGAACTTGTCCCAACTCGAGCTCATACCCCAGATAGGTATAGGGATCTTTCATCTGAATTTTTTCAGGAGCAATCTTAAGTCCCTGTGAGCTCAATGCCTCCTGAAGTTGTTGAAAACATGAGAGAACTTGCTGTCTATTGGGAGCAGCCAATAGAATGTCATCCATGTAAGGAAGAATATATGTTTGTGGCCAGGCATTTCTGACAGGTTAGATTACATGGGCCACATACTTCTGGGCTAGAGTAGGGCTATTTTCCATGCCCTGAGGGAAGACTCACCAATGAAAAACAGTCCATGGGTCCCTGGAAATTAACCTGAGGAATGCTGAATGCAAACTATGGCAATCATCTGGATGAAGAGGTATGGTGAAAAAGCAATCTTTTAAATCAATAACAATTTTTTAAAAATCTGCTGGGATGGCAGCAGGAGATGGAAGACCAGGCTGCAGGGCTCCCATAGGAATTATAACTCTGTTAACTGCACGGAGATCTTGTAAGAGTCTCCACTTGCCAGACTTCTTCTTAATAACAAAAATTGGGTATTCCCAGGGGAAGAAGATGGCTCAATGTGGCCAGCTGCCAACTGTTCCTGCACCAACTGTCTGGCAGCAGCCAATTCCTCCTGTGTTAGCGACCACTTATCAACCCAGATGGGGGTAGTATCTTTCCAAGAAATTTTTTCTGCATAAGTCTGGGGAACAGGCATGACCATGGCCACTAGGGAAAAGGCTGAGGCTGGAATCCCAAGCCTCGCTGGTCAGGTCTCTTTGTCACAACTAGAGGCTCTTTTATGCCTTGTGCCTTTTTTCCTAATCTTTGTCCTGTCAGGTATCCCTGAGCCAGCATTTGTCTTGTCACCACGTCATTGGGGCTGCACATGAAGACATTCATTTGGAAAAGAATGTCTTTCCCCCAGAGATTGACTGGCAAATCTGGGATCACATAGGGGACTATGGTACCTGAATTTCCTTCTTGATCTACCCAGTTAAGGGTTTGAGCACTGACCTGAGGGTTTTTGGAATGTCCAATCCCCTGTAAGTGAGTGACTGAATTAGTCAGCAGCCAGGCAGCTGGCCAAAACCTGTCAGAGATGACAGTGGGGTCAGCGCCTGAATCTAAGAGCCCTTAAAACGTTTTTCCATTTAGACTCAAAGTAAGCATGGGGCGAGAGGAAGTAATCTTTTGGGCCCAAAAGGCCACTGCTACTCTTGTCTCACCGGTGGCCCTGGTGTCTTTAAGGTAGGGGTTGTTAGTAGAAACCTTGGGGAAAAGCAACAACTGGGCTATGGTCTGTTGTGCAGGTATGAACAAAGGGCCTTCTGGGCAAGAATCTGAACCTCCCCCTGGTGGTCAGGATCTATTACTCCAGGTGTAATCTGGAGTCCCTTTAAGGAACATGAGGCTCTTCCCAGGACTGTGCCAAAAATATTTGGGGGTAGAGGACTGTGTATGACAGAAGGCACAGTCTAAATGCCTCCTCCGGAGTCAATACCGTTGTGGAGGTGGTACAGAGGTCCAATCCTGGACTGCTTTTTGTGGCTCTCCAGAGCTGGGTAACGGACAGCTGGGGGCCAGGTTGCTGAATAACGGGCTGAGTGTGTGATGTGATATCTGTTGAGGAACAAACCCTATCGCCCTGGGGCTTGTTCTGGAGGAGGAGGCCGGGATATGCTCCCTCAGGAAGTTTCCCGGAAACCGTGGTGGTAAGGGGCGCCCCTGGTTGCCTCTAATAGATTTACGCTCATTGGCCCAATGCAGACCCTTGCGGCAGTGGGGGCACACGGAGGTTGGCATCACCTGTGCTGGGAGTTTGTTGTTCTGGCCCCCAATAGGAGGTCCCTGAAACTGGCGAGGGTGGGGGCATTCTCGCCAAAAGTGACCAGGCTGCTTACAATTATGACAGATTTGGGGGGGGACCTCTTAAGCCCACCCTCTGAAGGGCAGCACCAATCGCCAGGCCTATAGCATGGCTCGTCCCAGCCCTGCGCAGAGATGGACGTATTCCGCCAATGATTTAGATCGGTGATGTTTAAGAATATCTTGACAAGCAGGGTTAGCATTTTCAAAGATAAGCTGTTTAATAAAGGGATTTTCAGGCTCCTGCACCCCAAATAGGCACTCGGTGGTCTCTGTAAGACAGCTAATGAAGGAATTATAGGACTCATCTGCTCCCTGTATCACCTTAGTAAGAGCAGTGGTACAGCCTGATTTTGGAGGCAGCTTTTTCCAAGCTGCTAAGCAAGCCTGGAGGACTTGAGCCAGAAGCTCAGGCAAAAAAACACATTTGGGCTTCCAAGGTGTTATAGGGCAGCTCACCCCAAATCTTTTTCACGATCCATGACTTAGTGTCTTGGCGCGCACAATTCCTGATTTCAATTTCTTTTGCTGTTTCCACCACTTCTGATTTCCAAAGTACAAAGTCTCCTCCAGAAAGCACAGCTCTAGCGAGCTGGGAAAACTTCCGGGCGTGAGCCATCCCTCAATGAAGGATTCTAAGAGTGCCAATGTGAACAGGGCTGTGGGGCCATAATTAGACACTTCTTCCTTAAGTTTCTCCAGAACCTTGAAATCTAACGGCTTCTAGCAATAGGTGGGCAGGACCTCCTCCTGCTTGATCGAGGATGACACAGGGGGTGGGAGATCCCCTGCTTCCTGTGAATCAGATTGTAGTTCATCATCTATAGCCTCCTCCCTGCCCTCTTCCTTGTCCTTCCTCCAAATCAGTCTGTGGGGATGGAGGATCTCTAGAAATTATAGTTCTGCTTCTTAAAGAAAGGGGGAATGCCAGCACTCTCTTTTTCTTAGATTTAGCAGAGATTTGTTGAGAGGGAGGTACAGAGCTCTCCGTGCCACCACTCACGGGGCTGCGGCCTCTTTTCCAGCTGCCAAGGAAGGAGGCATATGGCTAAGTAGTTCTGCCTCCAGCTGCTGGAGCTCTCTAAGGGGACCTGTTACTTCTAGGATTCTACCATACAGCGTAAAAACGCCACATCAGTAGTCAGCTGGCAGCACACATCAGACATAGCAGACAGGTCAAAGACCACATCCAGGATTTCATAAGACCCAAGGCAATTATGACTGTTTTGGGCAGATCATTATGGTCCTATACGCAACGGGCCGCCTCTTCTGCAAGATTTGTTTCATTGGCAGGCGGCAGATTGCCAGCGTCCTCAAAGGCACGCAAAGAGGGATAGGGGCTTCTTTTAGACTTATTACGGGGGATTTGAAGGAGGATTTTCTACTGGGGGAATGTTAGCAGTGTCTTCCATGTCAATAATGCATCAACTGATGGGGGAGCAGACCTGTCCAAGGTACTATCAGCCACTAAAGGTGGAGCCGAAAGAGATTTGCTTTTTAAAGGGGACAGAGGCAGTGTAGTTGTGCAAGTTGCTAGGTTAGTGGAAGGAAAACTGGAGGCTGACTCTTTAAGAGAGCGCTCTCCTTCAGAAATCAAGTGCTGGAGAGCTGGCCATTCTGGGGTGGTTCTAAGAATATCATTAATGAGAGACCAATAGTTAAAGGCTGTAACCAGCATTTTGTAAGACCCAAATGCTTCATAATAATCTTTAAAACAATTGCCAACTCGGCGCCATCTTTTTTCATCAATGGTCCCCTCCTGGGGAAACCTTGGACAAATTTTTGCTCCAAAATCTAAGAATTGTATTAAATCCTTTTTCTTAACCCTAGTTCCTTGAGTTCTGAGTGACTCCTTGAGTCCTGTCATGAACAGTGACTGCTTAGAGAAGGTTTGTCCCATGCCTTGTCTTTAACCCTAATTCCTTGCATCCTGAGTGACTCACTCCTTAAGTCCATCACGAAGAGTGACTGCTTAGAAAATACCTGTCCCAAGGCCTTTTACCTCAAGGCCTCACCACTCTGATCTTCCCCAGGATTGTCCCACAGTTGGACAGTTGGATTGTCCCTTCTAAATCAGAGTGCTCTCAAGCACCTCTGGGAGTCGTCTCACTTGGGTGCTCCTGAAAATCCAAAGTTGCTCACAGCGCCTCTGGGAGTCACTCTAAAAAGTGCTCTGAAATTCGAAGTGTCCTCATGCACTCTGGGCAGCCACCCTCAATGCTCCTGAAAAACTGGTAGGTTTACCTCCCTCTGAAGAGTCGGCATCCTCTCTTCTGCAATCTCCACGAGCCCCTGAATGCTGGGTCAGGTGACCTTCCCGAGCCCCTGTCTAATGCCCTGCTGTACGGGCCATTCTGGTGCCCAACGCGGGGCTTGACATTAGACCCAGGAGAGAACCCATTACTACAGTTACTGTAGCTGTCCTTTTGTGTTTGGGATTGACTAGGGCAGGGATGGGGATTTCCTCGATTGTTTTGTAAGATCAAAGCTATGATCAGCTCTGAACTTCTCTAGGTTTAGATTTAGAAAGAATGGAATCTGCTATATTGCATTTGCAAAATTCATTATCCTCCTTAACTGAAATAGTGCTACAGACTAGAAGAGGCTTATACTTTTTACTCTTCCAACAGGGGGGTTGTATGCCACCCTGAAAGAAGAATGTTGCTTTTATACTGACCATTCAGGCATTGTTAATTATCTTGTCTCTTGGGCCCACACTGTTCAATAAACCGATGGATTGTGTACGACAACAGATAGACACTATTCAAATGAAACCCATACAGGTCCATTATCACAGGCTGAAAGGAGGGGGGTTCTAAAACCTCTGTCATCGAGACCAACGAGGATTAACCCCTAACTTACGCACTAAGCCCAATAGTCAATAATGAGTAAGAGAACAACTCAAGACCCCTGCCACTAACTGGAAGGGGCTACAGTGTATCTAGTAATTAGCTGTGGCCTTCTGTCTCTGGTAACCATATTCCCAGCCTGTCTTTAGCCTGTTAGTGTGGTTTTCAGCACAGCACTTCTGACCCTCGTACATGTATGCTATGATTTCCTTTCATGAAGGACAAACTGACTCAAGCTCTCTTCACGAGGACGTGCCCCAGGACCTGCCACCGAGCTTCAAACCCTGTCTGTTTTGTTAATGTAATGGTTAACTTTATGTGTCAATTTGACTGGACTCTGAAGTTGAGATATTTGGTCAAACATTATTCTAGATGTCTCTGCAAGCCTGATTTGGGGGTGAGATTAACAGGCAAGTTGGTGAGCTTTGATGAAGCAAACAACCTTACATAGTGTGGGTGGTTCTTGTGGTCAGTTGAAGCCGTGAGTAAAACAAAGTCTGAGGTAACCTTGAGCAAGAGAGACTTTACCTCCAGACAACTTCGGGTGCAAGTGCAAAGTTAGCACTGCCCTGGGCCTCTAGCTGCCAGCTTCCCATCAGGCTCTGGGCCCCGCCCCCCAAAGCCAGATTCACAGTATCTGCCAGGCTGTGTGCTCCTCCTAAGCCTGAGGTCTGCTCCTCAGCTCTGCTTCTCAGCACAGCCCTCACTATGGACACACAAGTCTGAGCCCATTTCCTAGCGGGATATTGACAGATGTCCTTACTGCTAAGGCTGTCTGAGACTCTCAGTGAAAGGACCGGCCATGTGTGGCCCCAGGTGGTACTGCTAGATCAAGATGAGCAAGCAAATCTCTCTGCTTAGATCTCTCTGGGTTCATGAAAAGGCTGGGGGATTGGTTGTTTGCTGTTTTTTGTTCTTTTGGTTTTTTGAGACATGGTTTCTCTTTGTAGCTTTGGCTGTCCTGGAACTTGCTCTGTAAACCAGGCTGCCCTCAAACTCACAAAGATCTGCTCACATCTCTGCCTCTCAAGTGCTGGAATCAAAGGCATGCGACTCCACCACCTGACTTGTTTTGTTGTTAAAGAAGGTTTTAGGTACACAGATAAACTGCCAATTAGGACAGTTTTTTTTTTTTCAGCTGTCTCCATTCCCATTAACACCTTACTCTGCACACAGCAGAGCCCCATCCTGAATGCCCAGCAGTGCCCAAAGCCAGCAGAAACATTCGACGGTGTGATGACTCATCTTGGCGTCAGACATTCATTCAAACGTTCTTCTTCTAAGTATGACCTTGAGGGTATTTTTGGATAAGATTAATATCCAAATAAGCCAAACAATGGCAGCTTCTGAAACATCAGAACTATCAGCTGTAAGACATGTGACAAATCCACAAAATATTCTGGAGAAAAATTCATGAGACCATGAATAGTTGCATTCGTGAACTTTAAAAATATGTGATTTTTATTTAAAACCAATACCAGTTCCCACAGATTATACCATGGCTTTAGTGAGGGCAATTCTAAGAAAATTCCAAAAGATTTTTCTTTTCAAGGGAGTTTAAAAGTGAATTCTAAGACAAACATGTGGAGGACACAAAGGACTGAGGCAAGCTTGAACATTCACAGAAACAGACCAACAAAGGTATGGGGGTTGTATGTTAGTTTTTCACATTAATTTTTTTAAAATAATACCTAATTTTTTACTCCATATGTATTACTCAAAACTGATACATACACCCACTGCTTATAAGATTCCAAATGACTGCATTGTGGCTGCAGAGATGGCTCAGTGGGGAAAGCGCTTGTTTGCTCTGGCAGAGGACCCAGGTTGTAATCCCAGCACCCTCATGATGGCTCACACCATCTGGAACTCCAGTTCCACGTCCTTTTCTGACCTCCGATGGCACCCTGCACACATGCAGTACACATATATACATGCAGGCTAAACAATCATACACATAAATACATCTTTTAAAATGTCTTTTAATTTGAAATATCAGTCTCAGCTTCATGCTTGGGGATCAACATACAAACACCCAGTTTCTGGCTCCATGCCAGCCAGTCTTGCCACAGCTCCCAGCCATAAGGCCAAATCAACTCTATTAAACAACAAAATTAAATGTCACAAGGGCAAATCCATCCCCTGAATATTGGAACCACTAGGCTCACTTGTGCAACAACACAGCCTGTGTTTCTACAGCCTGCCAGGGACTGTGCCTGTGAACAAAACAAAACAGGAGGCACAGGAGAGACCTGAGAGTCTCAGGGCCTGTGGGGTTTGCTCAGGGAAAGGGTTGAGGAGAAAAGGGGTGTTAGAGGAACAACCGCTTTTACAACCTTGTTCTCTAAGTACCAGCTGAGGCATGAGCCGAGGAAGAGTCAGGAGATGCTGAGAGTCTGTTTGGGGAACAGAATAATAGGATGCGATGGAGGGAGGAGAAATTCGCCTCTTTGCTGCAAATGTCTAGGAATACTGACCTCATAAAATGAGATCTGCCTGCGACCCAAGAATTTCCCTTGCGGCCTGCAGGTGGAGCTGTCGAACTGTTGTCTGACCTAAGAGATCGCCAGCTTAACATGGGGTGTGGGCAGGGTTCAGAGAAGTCTGAGTTCAGAGTGCAGGAGTGTATGTGCCCATGTGCCCAGAATTGCATCACGCACAGCATGCTGCAGACTAAGGCAAATTACAGGGTGCAGGTGCCGAGGCTGAGAGCGCTCAGCAAAGTCCACGTTCATGGCGGATCTTGTGACCATCAGCTACAGGTCCTTGTGGTGACAGTGACAGAAACAGGGCTCTCTGTGGATAGAGGAACTGCTGCAGGAGAGGAGTTTGAGAGGGTTTGATAGACTTGATGTGCAGAAAGGCAGATGCTGTTCCAAACAGTGGAGGTCGCCAGAGCCCTTGCGGGGTGAGGAGGGGGAAAGGGAGTGTGTGTTAGTGAGGGTGAAAGCACGAAGCTTGTTTTTGCCATTTTAAGTGTACAGCTCAATGGCATTAACTGCACCCAAAATATTGTGCAGTCATCAAGACTATTTATCAGACTCGTATTACCCAAGCAGAAACCCCTTACCCATAAAGCAATAACTGCAGGTTCTCCCTGCTTTCTGTCACTTCTGACTTTGCTTTGTTTTGCTTTGGTTGTTGCTGTGTTGTTTGTTTGTGGGGTTTTGTTGTCACTGTTCGGTTGATTTTGTGTTTGTTTGCTTGAGGTCTTACTATGTACCCTAAGCTGGCCTCAGATGCACTCTTTAGCCCAGGCAGGCCTCTAAATCAAAGCAATCCTCTGGTCTCAACTTCTTGCTACTTTGTATCTCTGAACGTGTCTGTTCTGTGGGCTTCACTTATGTAGAGATGTAGATTTCTACATTTGCTCTTTGTCCTTGACTGGCTCAAGGTTTGCCCATGTAATGGCCCAGCCTGAATCCCTTCATATTTCTGCCTGAACAATGTCCCACTGCTGGTCCTGACCTCATCTGACAATCTATTCATTTGTGATAAACAATTTGGATCCAGTGAGTGATGGTTCCTCACTCAGAAGCTTCAAGGATGTGAATTCCTGTTTTCATTTTTTTCCAACAATCACAAACTTACCCACAGTGGCTGCATCTGGTTTCTGTGAGTTGTCTTTTTTTTTTTTTTTTTTTTTTTCGATTTGTGCTTTATTTTGTATTATTTTATTATGAGATCATGTCTCTATGTATCTTTGGTTGTTTTAGACCTTACTATACAGATTAGGATGGACTCAACTTACAGGGATCTGCCTGCTTCTTCCTCTGCCCTCTGACCCTTGCCCCCTGCTCCCTGGCCCCTACCTCCTACCCTTACTTCCTATCCCCTACCCCTGGCCCATTTCCCTGCCTCCCAAGTGATGGGATAATCGCATACATAACCATGTCCTGCTGTGTTTTTTTTTTTTTTAATGATGGTCTTCCCCAGTAGATATGCCCATTCAAGTCTGTTGCCTTTTTCTTTTTCTCCATTAAAAAAATACTTTATTAGGGCCCAGAGAGATGGCTCAGCAGTTAAGAGTACTGGCTACTCTTCCAAAGTACCTGGCTTTGATTTCTAGCACCCACTTCACTGCTCAAAAATGTCTATAACTCTAGTTCCAGAGGTTCAGAAGCCCCTCTCCTGGCTTTCTTGGGCACCAGGAACACACAAGGTACACAGACCTACATGTAGGCAAAATAATCAAAACATATAATTATTAATTTTTTTATTATTCTTGTTGTTATTATTATTTAAATATTTTAAAGAGCACACACTGCTAAGAATTTTATCTTTATTTATTGTTTCTTTTATGTGTATATGCTGGCTAGTGTTTTGTCAACCTGACACCACTAGAGTCATTTATGATAAGGGAACCTCAACTGAGAAAATGTTCCCCTCTAGATTGGCCTGTGGGCAAGCCTATGGCACAGTTTTTGATTGTTGATTGATAGAAGGCCCAGCCCTTTATGGATTATGCCAACCCTAGGCAGATAGTCCTGAGCTGTAAAAGCAGGCTGAGCAAGTCATGGGAAGCAAGCCAGTAAGACGCATCCCTTTAAGGCTTCTGTTTTAGGTCTCCCTTCCAGGTTACTGCTTTGAGCTCCTGCCCTGCGTTCCCCAGTTACAGAGTATAACCTGAGAGTGTAAGATGAAATAAACTTTTCTCCAAGTTGCTTTTGGTCATGGTGTTTTATCCCCGGAATAGAAACCGTAACTAAGGCAGTGTATGAGAGTTTTGTCCAGATGTGCACAAGCATACCACATTGAGTACCTGGTGCCCAGGGAGGCCAGAAGAGGGCATTGATTCTTCTAGAACTGAAGTTACAGAGGGCTGTAAGCCACCATGTGGGCATGCGAAACAACCCTGTGTCCTCTCCAAGAGGAGCAAGTGCTATTAACTGCCGAGCCATCTCTCCAATCTCCTTTCACCCATTTTTAATGAGTTGTTTGGGGGAGGATTGATACTGACTGGGAGGCATTATTTGTGCCATCTGGGTATTAATCTCATGGCAGGTCGATAGATTCAAATTTTCTTTGTCTCCTGTGTTTTCTTGTCTTTCCAGTGCCCTTTTATGCACAGTGATTTTTACTCTGAGGAAATACTATCTGTGTATCAGTTACTTTTCTATTGGTGTTAAAGCACCAAGACCAAGGCAACTTGTCCTGGCCTGAGCTGATGCTCCGGTCCTCGGGTCAGGGTCTAGCAAGAGAGAGAGTGGGGATGCAAGGGCAAGAGACGTGAAGAATAGAGACAAGACAGGGTGTATGATCGAGTCCCGTTTATTGAAAGAAAATCATGGGTATATATAAGCACAAGCAGGGGGATGCAGCTGAAGACATTTTACCACGTGCCCCTTGCAGCTGGGGGCACTAAACAACAAAACAAGATATGTAAGAAAAACAAGATGTTTATCATAGTGTGCTCAGCTGTTGTGGGCTGTTGAAAACAAGTCTCTTGTCAGGGTATATGGCTCAAGATGGCTGCAAAGATGATAGCCGCTTTCTGCTAGGAATCAGATCCCAACAGCAACTTATAAAAGAAAGAATTTAGTTGGAGGCTTGCTTAGATTCCATGACCCTCATGGCAGAAATCATGGCAGCAGGCAGACAGGAATGGCTCTGGGGCAGGAGCTAAGACCTTACATCTGATCTACAGACAAGAGACAGGATGGGGGCTCCGTCTGGCTCCTGCTCTCACAGCCATTGCAGTACATTGAGCTCCATAGAGACAGCTCCGGGGCAAGTGAGAGCCAGACGGGCACTGGGTGACCCTGTGCCTCTCGGAGGAAAATCAACTAAACACGTGCAAAGGAAATCCTAAGAAGCTGACAGGCAAAATGTCCTCATATGCATTCTTTGTGCAAACCTGCAGGGAGGAGCACAAGAAGAAGCACCCAGATGTTCCTATCAACTTCTCAGAGTTTTCCAAGAAGTGCTCAGAGAAGTGGAAGACTGTGTCTGCTAAAGAAAAGGGGAAATTTGAAGATATGGCAAAGGCTGACAAGGCTCGTTATGAAAGAGAAATGAAAACCTACATCCTTCCCAAAGGGGAGACCAAGAAGAAGTTCAAGGACCCCAATGCACGCAAGAGGCCTCCTTCGGCCTTCTTCCTGTTCTGCTCTGAATACCACCCCAAAATCAAAAGCGAGCATCCTGTCTTGTCCATTGGTGATGTTGCAAAGAAACTAGGAGAGATGTGAAACAACACTGCAGTAGATGACAAGCACCCCTACGAGAAGAAGGCTGCCAAGCTGAAGGAAAAGTGTGAGAAGGATATTGCTGCCTACAGAGCTAAAGGAAAACCTGATGCAGTGAAAAAGGGGGTAGTCAAGGCTGAAAAGAGCAAGAAAAAGAAGGAAGAGGAAAATGAGGAGGAGGATGAAGAGGATGAGGAAGAGAAGGAAGAGGAAGAAGAAGAGGAAGAAGAAGATGATGATGAATAAGTTGGTTCTAGCGCAGTGTTTTTCTTGTCTATAAAGCATTTAACCCCCCTGTACACAACTCACTCCTTTTAAAGAATAAAATTGAAATGTAAGGCTGTGTAAGATTTGCTTTTAAACTGTACAGTGTCTTTTGTATAATTAACACACTACCGAATGTGTCCTTAGATAGCCCTGTCCTGGTGCTATTTTCAATAGCCACTAACCTTGCCTGGTACAGTCTGGGGGTTGTAAATTGGCATGGAAATTTAAAGCAGGTTCTTTTTGGTACACAGCACAGATTAGTTATATAAGGGGACATTAGTTTGGTTTTTCTTTTTCTTTTCTTTTGGCTTTATTTTTGGTTTTTTTTTCCAACTTCAGTTGTCTCTGATGGAGCTTTTATGAAGATAATTGTTGTTCTGTTAACTGAATACCACTCTGTAATTGCAAAAAAAAAAAAAAATTGTGGCTGTTTTGTTGACATTCTGAAAGCTTCTAAGTAAATACAATATTTTTATTTTTAAAAAGACACAGGATGGGGTGCGGGGAAGGAACAGGCAGGGTAAGAAGAAAAGAAGAGTACTAGCTGGAAATGATGTGGACTTGTGGAACCCCAGAGCACACCATCTCTGACACACCTCTTCCAATGAAGCCACACCTCCTAATCCCTTCCAAACAGCTCTACCAACTGGGAGGCCAAGCACTGGGACAGCTGAGCCTATGGGGGACATTATCATTCTAACTATCACTATTTAATTATTTATCTTGAGACAGGGTCTCCTGAAGTCAGGTTTGGCCTTGAACTTGCTATGTAGCTGAGGGTGATCTTGAACACCCGTTCCTTTATTGCATCCTCTCACTGAGGAAATATATAGTTCAGTGGGCATTAATTACATCTAAAATATTGTAAAAACATTCATAAAATTCTTACCAGCACAGAGACCCTTTAGTATCAAGCAATAACTTCGGTTCCAATAACTTACACTTTTAAATGTATTTGCTTATTATTCTTACTATTATTATTATTATTTATGTGTATGTGAATGTGCATCCTCATGCCACACACGAGTGGGAGACAAACACCTTTATGTGGCTTTAGAGGATCAAGCTCAGGTTGTGTGACTAGCTCTTTTATCTACTGAAGTTCTTATGGGCCATTTACTGATGCTTGTAATCCTGGACCTGAGAATTTACTGTCAAGTACAGGCAAGACTTTCCTGTGTCCTTTACTAAGGGTTTTGTGGTTGTAGATACTGAATCTAGCACATTGGCCTATGCTGAGCTGATTTATGTGGTGTGGGGTGGGGGACACTTTCACTCAGTTACAGGTCTCAGCTGCCTCAGGGTTCCTTCTTCCAAACTCACAACCAAAGAGAGGAAATGTCATCACCCGGCCCAGGCAGGTCAGGAGAAGTTCACAAGTCACAGATGAGCAGTGAGCAGCAGAACCCCAAGTCAGATCCAGCTGCCCACTCAGCAGTATTGGAAAGGGGACTTGGGTGTCAGGGCCACAGACCTCGAGGGATGAGGTAGGTGTGAGCAGAGAAGGAACCGAGCGCCTTGGGGAACATGGGAAGACACAGGAGTCAGAGCTTTAAGGTGGGAACACTCACAGGACAGGCGTGCAAGGCTGGGTGCCTGCCACCTTTCACACTGCAGTCAGAGTGCCATCCTGGGATGGGGTGGGAACCATTATGCCCACCAGATCCCAGGGGGTGGAGGACAAGGCAGAGCCCTGAACACCCACCTCTGTGAGGATGGGGAGGCTGAGTTTGGCCCTTGGGGTGGTTTCCCAGTATAACAGGAAGAGTCCCCATAATTTTAGCAGCTTGAAGATTCTCAGTCCTGCTATACAACTTGGGGGAGGGGCAGTTTGGTTCCCTCACCACAGGGAAAGGCTCTGTTTGGTATCCTGAGGGCATTCATTCTGCCCTGTGCTACCAGGCTACTTGTTCCTACCCTTTGTCCTAAGACACACAAGGGACTGACCCAGGGCACTTTAAAGAATGCTCTCTTCTGTCACCTGCTAAGGCAAACAAGGGGTGTCTGTCCTCAGAAGCTTCAAGTCTGGCTCCCTTCAAAACAAAACACCTCCCCATGACCCCCACCCACAGGAAGTGCCAGTTGGTGGAGGGCGCTTTGCTGGCAATCCTGATCATTAAATCAGCCTTGAGGAGGGTTCAGGGTCCTTGCCAGACTACACTAAGTAAAAGGCAGGCATGGACCTGTCCTGCCCTCTGAAGGTGATAACAGTTGACTTTATGGCCCTGTTCTCCCAGAGGGACAGCACAATTACTGTACCCAAGATCTCGGTTTCGGCCTTCAGTTAGACACGCAACAGGGGCCCTGGGGAGAACACTCAAGCTAATAATAAACCAGACTGTGTGTGTAATGACCCCTTTTGTGTTATTCATTCATTAGTGGTGCTTGGGACAGGATCCGGGATCTTGGGCATGTAAAGCATGCAATCTACCAAGGAGCTACATTTGATTATAGCAAATAACATATCAGGAGTTTCACCCAGGCTTACAGAAAACTAAAATCATATCACTTACAGGAAAATAGGTATAACTAGAAATTTTATTTGAAGTATCCCAGATTTAGAAAGAAAACACTGCATGTTTTCTCTTCTGTGGATCCTTATTCTAACTCTTGTGAGTGTGAGTGTGTGTGTGTGTGTGTGTGTGGTGTGTGTGTGTGTGTGTGTGAGTGTGTGTGTGCCTGTGTGTATGTGTGAGTGTGTGTCTGGGGGGGTGATTGGGAATATACAATAAAGGTCAAGATACTGAAAAGAGGACCATGAGAGGGAGAAAAGAAATCCTAAGGAAAGGGGGGAAGAAAAAAAACAGAAAAGGTGACAAGAAGAAGGGCAGAGTCAGTAGTCTGATTATCTGAATCCACTCCCCAGAACTCATATGGTACACAGAGGAAACTGACTCCTGCAAGTTATCCTCTGACCTCTGTGGGATGTGTGTGCACACCATCACACTCACATGGACACACAAACACACACACAAATCAATACAAATCAAATGAAAACCCACTTTCTCCACCTTGCCCACATCTAAGTGCACAGCTCAGTGTCATGAAAGCACATTCCCAGTCCTGTGCGGCCATTGCCACCACCCACCTCAGAACTCACGGTCTTCCAAAGCTGAACTCTGTCCTCATTAGGCACTCACCCCACACCCCAGCCTCCAGCCCCTGGCACCCAGGCTCACTTTCTGTTTCTATATATCTGAAGATTCCAGGAACCTTCTAGAATAACTCTTGACCCGTGTCTAGTTTATGCCCTCAGTGTACTATCCTCAAGGCCCATCAGGGTTGAAGCATGGATTCCTTTTTTCTAATGTTGTCCTTTATTTTATTTCATTTTTACTAATTGACTCAGTTAGCCATGCTAGGGTGCAGGGGATCAAATCCAGGCATGTGCTAGGCAAGTGATTTACCACAGAGCTATAGCTCAGACCAAGGTTGTCTGAAGACATTGGCACTCCCATTGAGGCTACTTGGCAGCCCTTGTGGGGTGGCAGAGAGGACAGATGAGACAGTCTGAGGAGACATGAAAGGGAGCTCTGAGGACAAGGTTTCTCTTGGGGGACATTCTCTGGCCTTGAAAGATGCTTGGATGCAGGTACCACAGTGCCCTGAGCTGAAAGCTGGACCAAGGGTTCTAGAGGCAGCAATATCTTTTCCATGAGACTATTAAGAATATGTGGGTCTCCCTGAAGCATCCTCCAGGATCTTGGCTGCCTCTCGAACTGGCACTCTACACCTGAGCTGGGGAGCATGTCTCCAGCACCACTCAGGCTAGAGCCCATGTTGACTGTCCAGAGTGGAACCATGGGGTCATCTAGTATGCTCAAGAGTGAGAAGCTGGGAGGAGTCAGAGTTGTGACATCTGAGAGACAGGTTTGTGATGGAGCTAGACTCCTGACACTTAGGCTGGCACATGTCTGGTAGGCCAGGAGTGATTGTGGCCTGATACAAGCAGAAGCAACCTGTGTGAATCTTGGTTGTGCCCTACAGGGAAGGGTGGGCATGCCCTTTCCTCTCTTCTTCCTCACTGGCATGAGGCTTGGTCACCAGAAGAGGGAGCTGCCCCAGGTGGACATAGCTAGCACATGACATTATGCTGCTTAGGCCCAATTGTTTGGCTTAATGTCAGGTGTCAGAGCCATCACCCGAGCTGCAGATCTGTAGTCTGCTACATGGAGACAGAGTCTTCCCAGGCCTTCTGTGATCACTGGGTTTCAGCCGTGGTAACCCTCATGTAACTGCAGACCAGTAACAGTCCTTTGAAAACATCTTGAGAGCTTTCCTCAGCTGCTGCCAAGGTGCTTCATCCTCCCAAGGAAGCTAAGGCCACACTAAGGTGAGGCCCTCCCTGCATCCAGACACTAGCACCACAGCCAGAGGTCCTTACCCTGGCCTCCTTTCCCAACCATGCCTGTATGGACTCCACCTTCATCTTCTAGTGCAATGATGGGCCACAGAGGATGAGATCATTGCCCTCTTCAAAGCATACTTTAAAATTTAAAGTAATTTAAATTTAAAGTACTTAAATAAGTAAATTTTTAAAAACAAAAGGGCTAAAGATCCAGTCAGCACAAGGCTCTGGGTTCCATCATCAGAACTCAAAGGGGAAGCACCCACAGTGAAACGGTAACAGCTGGGGTCAGTGCTGAGCTACTTGGGCCTGGCTTATTTGTAAAGGCCCTGGCCACTGTCAACATTGGAAGCCTCCCTGCCCCATGAGAGCAGGTGGACCAGCTCTGGCGCTGGAGCCTCAGCAGAAGACGGCCCTGCCTTCCAAGGCTGCCTCAGCTGAGGGAAGAACACAGAAGCAAAGGACAGGAGAACCTGAGGTGCCTGCGTGACAACACCGGCCTTAGACATTTTGACTAAATCTCTCTAGTTAACTCAGTACAAAGCTGGTTCTGTTCTTTAAAACCTTTCCAAATCTGTAGCTTACAAACTATAAACATGGCACTTTCTGTACATAACTCAGTGGGTTGTTTGCTTCCTACACTCAGATTGCTGAGCGTCTCACTCATGGAGCCCTGGCTGGCTTGGAACTCTCTAGACCAGTCTGACCTTGAACCCATACAGATCCTCTTATCTCTACCTCTTAAATGCTAGGATTAAAGGCATGTACCATCGCACCCAACAACATTTTGACATTTTAAGAAATGCTTTAGAAAATTGTTTTCTAAGATGGCTATGGCATTTTCCACACCAACTAGCAACAGCCTGCCACCATGTCCTACTGCCTGCAAGTCTGTCTTTCTTCTTCTTCTTCTTCTTCTTCTTCTTCTTCTTCTCCTTCTCCTTCTCCTTCTCCTTCTCCTTCTCCTTCTCCTTCTCCTTCTCCTTCTCCTTCCTCTTCCTCTTTTTCTTCTCCTTATCCTCCTCCTCCTTATCCTCCTCCTCATCCCCCTTCTCTTCCTCCTCCTCCTCTTCCTTCTCTCCTCCTTTTTATTTGTTTTTTTTTTTTCCCAACAGGGTTTCTCTGTGTAATCCTGACTGTCCTGGAACTCACTCTGTAGACCAGGCGGGCCCTCGAACTCAGAAATCTGCCTGCCTCTGCTTCCCAAGTGCTGGGATTAAAGGCGTGCACCACCAGTGTCCCTCCTCCTCCTTTTTAAAGACAGGGTTTTACTATGGGGTATGAAGGTAAGAGACAACCCTTGTCTTATTCTCAGTTTTACAAAGGAATATTCCAGTTTGTCAACGTTAAGTATGACGTTAACTGTAGTGTCTCCAAGCTATTCTTCACCAAGTGGATGAAGTTCCCTTTTATTCTTACTCTACTAAAAAATTTAAAAAAAAAAAAAAAAAAGAAACTTTTTGTTTGTTTTTAAGTCAAGAACAGTTCTTACATTTACACTTTGTTTTGGACAGAATTTTACTATGTAGAAAATGCTCTCCTCACACTTTCTGTTTTTATCCTTCGCCTTCCTGAAAACTGAGATTACACATCCAGCTTCAAATTCTTTCCTGCCTCTATTGATACCATCATGTGATGCAATGGACTGAATGGATATCTGAATGTTAAACCATCTTTGTTGCTAGGAAAACAATCCCACTTGATGTAATACATACTATATTTACACAAGGTGGACCTGACTTACTAGTACATAACGGAAGACCTGCACCTGTGTCTGTGTTCCCACGAGACAGTGGTCTACAGTTTCCTTGTCTTGAGATCTCTGTTAGGTTTACATAGTACGGCAGGAGCAGCTTCATTGGCTGCTTTAGGATATGTTTCCTCTCTAATATTTAGAGAAATCTTCTGTTGGTGGTGGTGATGGCGTTGGGTTTTTTTCTTTTTGGTTTGGTTTGGTTTGGTTTATTGAGACAGTACTTCTCTGTGTAACAGCTCTAGCTGTCTTGGAACTTTGTCTGTAGACCGAGCTGTCCTCAAAGTCACAGAAAACTTCAGGTGTATGCCTCCACACACAGAGAATTTAGAGAATTCTTATTCAAATGTTTCAGAGAATCATCAGAAACAATGAGAGCCTATGCTTATGCTTGGACAGTTACAAAGTATTGACCGATATTGTTTAACTACAGATAAAAACTATATTAGTAACTTTTCCATTGCTGTGATAAAATACCATGACCAAGGCAACTTACAGAAGAGTTTATTAGGGTCTTATAGTTCCAGAGAATCCATAATGGATCCATAATGTTGGGGACAGCAGGTAGCAGACATGGCAGCTGAGGCTGGGAACTAAGAGCTCACATTTTAAACTGCAAGCACCAAGCAGAGAGAGCCAACTCAGATAGTTCTTAAAACCCATCCCAGTGACATACTTCCTCCCTCAAGTTTCCTGCCTAAACAGGGCTGCCAAATGGAGCTAAGCAGTCAGAGCTAAAAACTATGGAGGACACCTTATTCAAACTACCACTTGTATGGATTTGGAAGATTTTATTCTTCCAAAAATTGGTACAGAGCCAGGCTCGGTGATACATGTCTTTAATTCTAGCCCTTGGGAAGGAGAGAGAGGTGGATCTCTTGTGTTCAACGCCTGCCTGACCTACATAGCAAGTTCCAGGCCAGCCAGGGCTCATAGTGGACCCTGTCTCAGAAAGGCAAAAGGAGGATCAGGATGAAGAGGAGGAAGAGGAGAGGAGCAGAAGAGGAGGAGAAGAAAGAGGAAAAAAAGGGAGGAAGAGGAGGAGGAGGGGGAGAGGAAAAGGAAGAGAAGGAGGAAGAGGAGAAGGAGGAAGAGGAGGAGGAAGAAGAAGAGAAGGAGGAGGAGGAGAAGGAGGAGGAGGAGAAGGAGGAGGAGGAGAAGGAGGAGGAGGAGGAGGAGGAGGAGGAGGAGGAGGAGGAGGAGGAGAAGGAGGAGGAGGAGAAGGAGGAGGAGGAGAAAGAAGAAGAAGAAAACTGGCCGATTTTGATAAATTTATAGCCAGAGGGTTGCTCAGAGTTCTCCCAGAAACATCTTTAATTCATGGAATCAATTGTGATAAACTCTCTCCAGTTCTAACACTAGTAACTTATATCTTTTTTTTCTTTCTTTTCTTTATTGGATAGTTTATTTATTTACATTTCAGATGTTATTCCCTTTCCCTTTCCCCATTTCCCTCCCTAGTACCCCCTATCCCATTCCCCCTCCTCCTTTTTGCTTTTATACTATTTGAATTACATGCAAGTATTCAGGTCAGTTCTAGGTTGAGGGACTAGCAATACAACAGATGCAAATAGTCAAGGACCAATCAAGACAATAAACACAAATAGTCAAAGAACGAGCAAACAATAAACAAAATTCTGTGAACACTCCTGTGATCACTGTTTCTAAGGGCTTATCAGGATGACCAAAATATCTGAGCCAATTTCCCTTCCTAGCCCAAAGTAACTTATATCTTATCTCCTTTTTCTTCCTTTGTTTGGCTAGGATTTTATGATATTCTTCCCAAAGAACCAGCTTGATTTTTATTAATTTCTTACTGTCAGTTTCATTGATTTCTGTTCTGATTTTTATTATTTTCTTTTTTCCCTTAATTACTTTGAACTTAATTTGCCTTTGCTTTTCTAGTTTCTGTTTTTAAACATCATTATTATTTTGTGTGTATGGTCATATGTGTATTGTGTCCTGGAGATCAGGAAAGGTCAGTTGTGTCCCTTGGAACTGGACTACAGTCTTTCCACAGCTGTTACCAGCAATCCTGAATATGCATGGGACACAAAGTTCAGAGAGTTCCTCTAAAGCAGATGAGGAGTTAGCCACAACCTTGGGGTCCCAGGTCCCAGACATCCTGTGGCAGATGCCCAAGAGCCAAAGTGGTGATGGTCTTCAGCCTCAGGCACTACAATCTTGGTCTCTCTGACAACAGGAAACAACATTTGAAAGACAATGCTAAGAGATAAAGTTGGGTTAGGATCTGGATTTCAAACAGGTGTTAGCAATGTGTTAAGGTTCTTTTAATTGTCAAGTTAAAAATACTTTTGTTTCTTCTACAGTATTTAATGTAAGTTACATTGACTGTACACCTTTTAATTGTGTTTGTGTTTTAAAATCCAGCATGTCAGTTATGGAGGTCTATCATCAGCTTTTGTTTTAGTGCCCTGAGTATCACAGAACCTTGGTATTCTAAAAATAACTTGCAAGTACTGGAAGAAATGAGTCAGGCTTTAAGCAGAAGCAAGAGGGTAGTGGGCTTGATTAATGCTGGTATAACAGCTTTAATTACATTAATTGCTAACACCACTGCTTCTGCAATTGCTGTGACACAAGAAGTTAAGGCAACTACTTTTTTTTTTTTTTTTTTTTGGTTTTTCGAGGCAGGGTTTCTCTGTGAAGTCTGGCTATCCTGGAACTCACTCTGTAGACCAGGCTGGCCTCGAACTCAGAAATCCGCCTGCCTCTGCCTCCCAAGTGCTGGGATTAAAGGCGTGCGCCACCAACGCCCGGCAAGGCAACTACTTTTATTAATCATTTTGCACAAAAATGTTACTAATGTGTTGAATATACCAAAGGATTTAGATAGGCATTTGGAAGAATGGATTGATGTTCTTTATCCTATTCAAATTACTGGAAGGAGGTTCAGAATTTAAGGTAAGGAGCCATCTTGAGTGTAATGCCAAATACATGTTAGTTCTACAATTAACAGTAGTAGTCCTTATAATTAGGAAGAAGATATGCAGCATATCTGGCATAATTCTAACACCTCTCAGGATGTTTTAATGATACATAGGAGCTTATGAATTTCAAGAATGCTGCTCTGCTGAGCGTTGATTTGGTAGATACCTCAGATAAAATTACTCATGGCCTAAGGTCAGTATTTCTATTTTGGTCAAGCTTCAAAAATGGCATATGTAGCTTGATCATGCTAGCCCTTTCTGTCCTGGGAATACTGTTATTCCTGCCCATTGTGTTAAAGCTTTTCTTCAACAACATCAACATGTTGGCAGCCAAGTACATGGCTTGAACCTGAAAATGGACCCCCAGACAGCTGGCAAGCCAAGGATGGATAAGATTCTGCACAGATCCCTTAACAACCTAAGACAGAAGTGCATTGCTTTTGATAATGCATATTCCATGATGGGTAAGGAAGGCATTCTTGTTAGAATGACCTAAGACAGGCTAAGTCTTGTTAATGAAATTAAAAAAAGGAGAGGCAGAGAGTATTTGGAGCTGCTTGGCCAGAATCTGACATGGGCCAAGGACAAGGAAATGAGCTACTTGGCAGGAATATGACATTGGCCAAGGACAAGGAAGTATGCTTCAAGCAGGAATCTGATATTAGGCTAGAACAAAGAAGCAATTTCAGACAGGAATCTAAACTTTGGGCTAGAACAAGGAAGTAGGTTTCAGATAAGAAAATGACCTTGGGCTAGGACAAGGAAATAGGCTCAGATACTTGGGTCATCTTGATAAGCCCATAGAAACAGTGACCACAGGAGTGTTCACATAATTGGGTTTAATGCCTTGCTTTTTCTTTGACTATTTGTATTTATTGTATTGCTAGTTACTTTACTATTTGCATCTTTTGTATTGCTAGATCCTCAACCTAGAACTGACCGTAATACATGCATGTAATCAAAATGGTATAAAAGCATAAAGGAGGAGGAAGGATGGATAGGGAGATCAGGGAGGGGAAATGGGGAAAGGGGATGACATCTGTATTGTAAATAAATAAAATATCAAATAAAATTTTGTTTTAAATTAAAAATAAATAAAAAAGAAAGACAATGCTAGGGCTCCTGAAGGTAAAGTAGAATCAGAACTGAGTCAGGTTTAGAAGCCCAGCATTCTCAGTAGACCAGAAAGCACAGCTTCTAAGGCACAGCAAGGGAGAGCCACCCAGCCACTGTCACCTTTACACTTTGTATTTTGTGGGCTACTGTGCCTTTAAAAACTGAGTTTTGGGGATTGAAATCTGTTCCTCAAGCTTACGCCAGACTTCCACTGACAGTGCTTTACAGAATGAGCCGTCTCCCCAGACCTTATACTTCAAACCGCATCATAGAAATACCATAAGTCGGACACTGGTGGCACACGCCTTTAATCCCAACACTTGGGGGGCAGAGGCAGGCAGATTTCTGAGTGAGTTCCAGAGTGAGTTCCAGGACATCCAGGACTACACAGAAAAAACCTGTTTGAAAAACCAAAAAGAAAAAAAAAAAAGAAGAAGAAATACCATAAGTGTTTCTTCTTTTTTTAAAATTTATTTTATGTGTATGTGTATTTTGCTTACATGTATGTCTGTGCATTAGGAGCATTCCTGGTATCCCCAGAGCCCAGAAGAGGGTGTCAGACCTACTGGAACTGGACTTATAGATAGTTTTAAACTGCCATGTGGGTGCTAGGAATTGAACCTGGGTCCCCTGGAAGAACAGTCCATGTTTTAACTGCTGAGTCAATTCCCCAACCCCTGTGAGTGAGTGTTTCACTTCACAGAACAAGAAATCGAGGCATAGAGGTTAAAAGAACTGTACGAGGTCACACAGCTGTTGAGTGGTGTATTCAGACCACTTGGCTGTGTATATCTTCCCTTCTTCCTTTTTATTTAGATGTGTGTTTACACACACCACACACCACACACACGCACACGCACACGCACACGCACACGCACACGACACACTCACCACACTTGTATGTGAATGCCTGCAGAGGGAACTGGATAACCTGAAGCTGAAGTCATAGGTGGTTGGGTAGCTACTTAATGTGGGTTCTGGAAACCAGCATCTAGTGTGGTGCCTGAGAGACAGATAATCTTAAGTGTTATTATCTCTCCAGCCTCTTTCTATCACCTGAAACATTTTTTGCGGGAGGACAGGGGAGCATGCATGCCACAGTTGGGTGTGGAGATCAGAGGACAACTTTGTGGAGCTGTTCTCTCTTTCCACCTTTATGTGGGTTCCAGAGATGTCGGGCAAGCACCTTTACGCTATAAGCCCTCTCACTGGCCCTGGCTTTGCATTTTCTACCTTCAATAATGACAAGGAATCAAAGCAGACTTATTTTCAAGAATGTATATAAATGAATAAATGTATGCATTGGCAGAGCAACACAGTCAGGCCTGTGTGAACTGGGTCTTCACAGACTTTATTTGGTCTACTACAAGCAGTCACTAAAATACAATGATAACTCAGCCATGTGGAGGTTACACACATGCTTACATGCACGTCTGTGCCACACAATGGAACTCCATATCCCTGTAGTCACTTACAGGTCCTAGGGTCAGAAATATTCAATCTCTGTCCTGTAGCTGGGTGTGGGAGGGTTTACTTGGCTGCAGAACTGAGGACCTGGTTCCCTTCTCTATCCACCTTATCCCTGCCCACACGCACACCTGCCCCTTGACTTTCACACACTGTCTGCAGAATTTAAGGCACCTTAAGGCCATTTCTGAAGACCTGGTTGTGAGTGAGCCAGCTACTTAATCTGAGTCACCTCACAGGTGCATAGGACGCCACACCCAGTAGGAGGAGTACTGATAGAATAAAATAGAAGACAACCAAAGGTCACTAGTCCAGCACATATATGATGTTACAAACCGTGCTTAAGCGTGGGAGCCTTTGACTGTCAGCAAGAGTCCAGCAGAGCTAGAATGAACAAGACTGAGAAGCACCCCCAGCCAGGTGAGACCAGTTTAGCCCAGGAAGGATCACCTCTGCCCCCAGCCTCTGCGTCTGAGAGTTAGATCCTGAGACTCCATGGATGCTGCTGGAGCCTCTGCCCCAGGTGAGTGTGGTTTCCAGAGAGAACTTTCAAGATGAGTGGGCTCACCTCTAGAGCCTGTCTTGTGCTGGGATTCCAAGTCCATGTTCTAGGGCCCAAACCCCACAAACCAGGGCATTGACGACTCTGCTCCCCACAGGGACTCAGGCTTGTCCTCTAGTATAGGTGGTCCAGAAAGGAGTCCCCAACGTGTGCTATGTATGAGCTTGGAGAGGAGAATTCAGGAACCTCACCAGGGCCTGGCCTGTCTGAGTCCAGCCATGCCAGAGCCCTATCAGAGGATGTGACAAGGGAGAGCATAGACCCATGTAGGGACCCTAACTGGCTTTATCTGGTGTGACCAGAAAGGAAAGACACAGGAAGACTAGCATGGAGTGATCCACTTCAACACAGTTGGTAATTTGAGGTGACGCCTTGGGACACCCCATGGGTCTCTACAATATATTGTCCTGGGCTCCATGTGGAGAATGTGCGATGTGTGACCTAGGGTGCTTTGGAATTCAGGGACAGATCCTATTCAGGTCGCATCAGTGACAATCCTGCTCATCCACAGCACGGAGGCAGTGGCAAGGGAGTTGCTTCTGGCCGCACTGGAGGATCTGAGCCAGGAGCAGCTGAAGCGTTTTCGCCACAAGCTCAGGGATGCGCCCTGAATGGCCGCAGCATCCCGTGGGGGCGACTGGAGCGCTCAGACACTGTGGACCTTGTCGACAGGCTGATGGAGTTCTATGAGCCAGAGCTAGCTGTAGAAATGACCCGACGGGTCCTGAAGAAGTCGGATATTCGAGATGTGGCATTGCGACTCAAGGAGCAGCAGCTGAGGAGTAAGCTGGGCAGAGTAGGATGGGGTCGAATTCAAGGACTTGGCCTTGATCCTCCCTCCCTCTTTTGGGGAAGATCAACTTTGTCCACATCCTGAGACTGTGCCACTCAACCCCTTCCCTTTCCGGATACCAAGCCCAAAATTTCGTGAGCAGGTGGCAGGAGTGCGGGGGTTGAGGGGTGAGGTGGTGGGTAGTTCCAGAAGCTTACAGGGAAATGCCTTGCCCCATCTCTCATGCTCAGAAAGCCTCATGTCAGGTTTACCTTCCAGGACTCGGCTCCACATCGGCGATTCTCTCAAGTAAGTTCGGTGGGGCACACAAGTAAAAGGTCCTATTAGACTCCTCATGGACCCAAGATTCCTGGGGCGCTGCTTGGGGATCCTTGGCTGAGATGGCTGGAGGAGGGAGCAATGGCACAATAGAGGAAAGGGAGCCCAGATTTAGAGAGACAGAGCATTGTTCCAGAGTAGCATCAAGCCCATCCCTATCTTCCACGGACTTGTGCCTTCCAGAATACAAGAAGACATACCGTGACCCACGTACAACGAAAGCATGCTAAGGTAAAAGAGAGGAATGCCCGCTCCGTGAAGATCAACAAGCGCTTCACCAAGCTGCTCATCGCGCCAGGGAGAGGTGCTGTGGAGGACGAGCTGCTGGGGCCAGCAGGGGAGCCAGAGCCCGAGCGCGCTAGGCGCTCGGACAGGCACACTTTTAATAGGCTCTTCCAGGGAAATGACGACTTGGGCCAGCATCCGAGACCGTGGTGCTGCAGGGCCGGCAGGCATAGGCAAAACCATGGCCGCCAAGAAAATCCTCTACGACCTGGGCAACAGGCAAGCTATACCACAGCCAGGTGGACTTTGCCTTCTTCATTCCTTGCGGCGAGCTGCTGGAGCAGCGGGATCCGCGCAGCTGGCGGACCTAATACTGGACCAGTGCCCGGACCGCAATGCGCCGGTGAAGTGGATACTGGCACAACCCAGTCGCCTACTGTTCATCCTGGACGGTGCAGATGAGCTGCCTACTTTAGCAGGCCAGAGGCCACTCCCTGCAAAGACCCTTTCGAGGCTACCAGTGGCTTGAGAGTGCTGAGCGGGCTGCTGAGCAAGGAGCTCTTACCATCTGCTCTCTTGCTGGTCACTACACGCAATGCCGACCCGGGAGGCTGCAGGGCAGACTGTGCTCGCCACAGTGCGCAGAAGTGCGCGGCTTCTCAGACAAAGACAAGAAAAAGTATTTCTTCAAGTTCTTCCAAGACGAGAGGAAGGCGGAGCGCGCTTACCGCTTTGTGAAAGAGAACGAGACGCTATTTGCTCTGTGCTTTGTACCCTTTGTGTGCTGCATCGTGTGCACAGTGCTGCAGGAAGAGCTGGAGAAGGGCCAGGATCTCTCTAGTACTTCCAAGACCACTACTTCTGTGTACCTGCACTTCATCACAAACCTGCTGAAGTCTGCAGGCCCCAGTGGACCCGGGTTCAGGGAGAGCTGCGCATGCTCTGCCGCCTGGCCCGGGAGGGCATCCTGAATCATAAAGCACAGTTCTCAGAAAAGGACCTGGAGGAATTGAAGCTTCAGGGTTCCCAGTTCAGACAATATTTCTCAGCAAGAAGGAGCTGCCAGGGTCCTAGAAACTATGGTCACCTACAGTTCATTGACCATAGCTTCCAGGAATTCTTGGCTGCATTGTCATACCTACTAGAGGCTGAGCGAGCTCCAGGGACCCCCGCAGGAGGTGTGCAGAGGCTCCGAACTCTGACGGGGAGCTGCGTGGTCACCTTGCACTCACTACTCGATTCCTCTTTGGCCTGCTAAGTAAAGACAGGCTTGGTGACATTGGAAAGCATTTTGGCTGTGTGGTGCCAGAGCATGTGAAAAAGGACACCCTACAGTGGGTACAAAAACAGAGCCACCACAAGGGGCACCAGTAGGAGCAAATAGGAATGATGAGCTAGAGGACACAGAGGAAGCAGAGGAGGAGGGAGGGGGAGGAGGAGGAGGAGGAGGAGGTCTGAGTTTTGGACTGGAGCTGTTGTACTGCCTGAAAATGAAACCCAGGAGGAGGATTTTGTTCGCCAGGCTCTCAGCAAACTTCCAGAGATAGTATGGGGGGGAATTAGGTTGACCCGCATGGGACCTTGAGGTTCTGAGTACTGTGTGAAGTGCTGCCCGAGGTAGGTCTGAGCTGGTGAGCTGTGGGTGCGGAGGAAAAGGAGAAAAAAAAAAAAGAGTCTTTTGAAGCGACTGAAGGGGTGAGTCTCAGGGAAGGTTGTCCTCACCAGTGCTATTTGTGCCCACACACCCATGGCCCATTGGGCTGAGAAGCAATCCCACCTGACAACCCAGATGGCAGAGAGGACCTCAAGACGCTTTCCCCAAAACCCTTCCAAGGAGCTGTCCCCTAATTCCTCATCAAGTGTCCTCGCCATGCCTACTCTCAGTCATCCCAGATCAAGGCCCCCCCTCCAAATCAGCCAGTGAGTTGCACGAATCACCTAGCCCTCTCTCGGGATGCACTGTCTTATAACATTCTGGAAATGCCATGACCTCTGTGTGCTGAGCCTTGTACTGCTTTCCCTCCATTTCCCAGCACTATTTGCTCTCTGTCTGTCTTCAAATCCTTGCTTGGCTCCACCACTGGGGCCCAATGCTGTCCCACGGGACCTTCATTGACCACACTATTCCTATCCTTTTCCCTGCCCATCCTCCACCTGATCCTAGCTTCCTACACTGACATGGGCACTTGCTTCCTATGAACTCGCTCTACTCAATATTTGTCCCATGGCTACTGCCTTTTTGAGAGGATACACCAGGACAGGACACGGACTTAGGGACCTGCAACCCATTGTGTTTCATTTATATTTGTTTGGGGGGGGGGGGGATGCAAGGGATGAATGATAAATGATAAATGATAGTTCTGGAACCTCAGGACTTTAGATGAAAAAAAGTGAGGGTCTTTCTAGAAACTCCTGGAAGGAGTGCTACAGATGTCAACCTTTGGGTTCTTTCCTGCTCAGTTCTCAAAAGCACCCAAAAAAAAAACACCCCCCTGTTCCTTGCTGCGTCCACTCTGTGAGACCATGAAAACCCTAAAGTGTCGTCTGAGTATTCTGAGTGAGTCACCATGCTCCATGGGGAGGGGATTTACCCCCCTGGTTAGCCTGGAATGAGACAAAAATTGCCTTCTAGAGAAGGCAAAGGACATAGGTCTATCTGGTTCCCCCACTATTAGGGGCTTCAGGAAGGGCTGGCCGTGGTATTTAAAAGGGCCCAGCACAGCCTTTAGGGACAGACAGAAAAGGCAAACGTGTTTTTCTGAGCTCCCAAGTGCAGATGGACACTGCGACCCATCCCTCTGCAGGAAAGGGTGTTCAGGAGGTCAGAACTGGTACTCCTGCCTCTCTGTGCCTTTCAGCAAAACAGTCGCCCATCCTTGGATTCCTCCCTGTAAGAACCCAAACGTCCTAGTCAGAAAATTTGGGGTTAAATTTACGAGGTTCATGGGTAAGTTCTTAGAATTGATATTTTTTTTACTTTTAATCATCACCCAAAAAAAAGAAAGGGGAAGTTTAAAAACCCGATGGGGAGGAATAAGAATCAGGAGTCGCATACATAAATAGGGGAGAGGAAGAAAAAGGTTTTAATGGGGTCGGGGGGCCAGCAGAAAGAAAATAAAAAAAAAAGGGGGCCCCCAAAAGGGGTTTTTTAAAGGCCCCGGGAAAATTTCAAACCCAAACCCCGGGGAAAAAGGGGGGGTTCAGCCCCCGGGTTGTAATGGGGAAAAAAAAAAAAAACTAAAAAATTTTAAATGACGGGGTAAACTTTTTTGGGGGTAAACTCACCCAAAAGGGGAGGGGCTCAGCCACTGGGGTGACACTCAGCCCCCGGGGGTAAAAAGTTTTAGCCACGGGGGGTGACAGCCCCACCCCCGGGGGGTTTTAAAAGCTCACCCCCGGGGGATACGGGGTTTCCCATTTGGGGGTTTATTTCCGCCACTGGGGATGATTTGCTTTAGCCACGGGGGGTGACGGGCTCCCCTTTGGGGGATGACAGCTCAGCCACGGGGGTGACTGTTTTAGCCCTTGGGGAAGCCCGGGAGCCCCCGGGGGATGGGGGGTCAGCCACGGGGGTTTTTAATGCTCGGGGCCACGGGGGGTGCCCGCTCGGGCCAAACGGGGGGTGCCGGGCCAGCCGGGGGGAAAAGCCCCTCCCCAAAAGGGGGAAAAGGGTTTCCCCCACTGGGGAGGGAAAACTCCCCCCCCTTTTTTGGGGATGACTGCTCACCACGGGGGGTGACGGCCCCCCCCCGGGGGTTTAAACTGCCGCCACTGGGGGACTGCTCAGCCACGGGGGGTGACTGCTCAGCCCACGGGGGAATGCCGCTCAGCCACGGGGGGTGACCCCAAGAAATGGGGGGACTGGGTAAACCAAACTGGGGAAAACACTCCCCCCCACGGGGGAAAGACCCAGCCACGGGGTTTGACAGCTCAGCCACGGGGGGTTACTGCTCCCCCCCCCGGGGGGTTTAAACCTGCTCTGCCACGGGGGTTTACTCCCGGGCCAGGGGGGAAAGCCCCGCCAGCCATTTGGGGGTGACGCTCGGGGCCCGGGGGGAAAGATTTGGGTCACCACGGGGAAACACTCGCCACGGGGGTGACGCTCAGCCCGGGGAAAAGCCCTGCCGGGGCCCCTGGGGAACTGCTCTGCCATTTTGGGGAAAAAACCCCTGCTCAGCCCCGGGGGATGACTGTTTCGGGCCACTGGGGAAGCCTTTAACCACGGGGAATAACTGCTCAGCCACGGGGGAAGACTGCCACCCCGGGGGGAAAGACAGCTCACCAAAAGGGGAGGGCAGCCCCCCGGGGGAAAAAAGCTCAGCCCCGGGGGTGACAGCCAGCCACGGGGGATGACAGCTCACCCCGGGTAAACCCCTCACCCCTGGGGGTACTGCTCACCCACTGGGGAAGCCCCGCCTGCCCCGGGGATGACTGCCAGCCACGGGGGTTTTACAGTCACCCCCTTTGGGGGGTGACAGTTTTACCATTTTGGGGTGACTTTTCCCGGGGGCCCCGGGGGGATGATTTTTCAGCCACGGGGGGTGCCTGCCAGCCACGGGGGGTGACGCCTGCCCGGGGATGACTTTTTCCCCCCAGGGGGGAAAAGCCGCCAGCCACGGGGGAAAAGACAGCTCAGCCACGGGGGTTAAAAAGCTCAGCTTTTTTGGGGAAAAAGCACAGTCCCTGGGGGGACAGCGCAGCCACTGGGGATCCTGCTCAGCCACGGGGGTAAAACTTTTTTACCCTGGGGGAAAAACGCAGCCCCCCGGGGTTTGCCTGTTTTACCACTGGGTGCTGCCCAGCCCCCCGGGGACCTGCCCCCCCCCCAAATTTTTTTAAAAACCCAAAACCCGGGGGGAAAGGGGGGGGGGGGGGACCCCTGTTTTTGGGGCCCGGGGAAAAGACGGGTTTAGCCCCGGGGGGCCAGCCCCCCGGGATTTAAAAGGGCCTCAGCCACGGGGGGGAATGAGCTCGCCCCCTTTGGGGAAAGGGACTTTTTTTTGCCCTTTTGGGGATAAACTGCCGGGCCAAACTGGGGGGGATTTTTCCCACCAAAGGGGGATGCCCCTTGCCCGGGGTGCCTTCCCCACTGGGGATGACGCCCTAAAAATTTGGGATGACAGCTCAGTCACTGGGGACCCAATGCTTACCCATGGGATCACTGCTCATACTGGAACGACGACAGCCCATCCAAACCAAATTATGAAGAACTGTAGATTTTTTGACTATCGGGCCCCCCCCAAAAGGGGGAATAGGTAGTTGGTTCGGGCTGGAGGGAGAGAAGTGGCCAGTCTTACAGCAATCTACATGCTTCTTGACCAAAGTTTTGCCCACTTTGCAAACCCCCTGAGCTTTTTGTCGAGACCTTTCGAGGCCCTAAAGGAAACTCCTGCCCTAAGGGTTTTGGGGCCTCCTCCAAAATCCGGGTCACTACACAGGGCTGGTTTAAAATGAGCAAGGCCTGGCTTGGCCCAAGTGCCAGGTGCAGACACTAGGTGGGGCCGGGTTTTTAAGGGGATGGGGGTGGGGCCACCAAACCCCCAAACCCCAAGGGGCCCCGAGGTTGGTTTCTCCCCCGGGATGCAGCTGCCGGGCCTCCCAACAGGTGATCCTTTAAAACCCGGTCATCTTTCTCCGAAAAACCCCAGTCCTGACCCCCTCGGGGCCTCAGGGCGCAGCTGCCTGGCCCCATGGGGGGAAACCTCTTGTTCACCCCCCTGAAGCACCCTAAATGCGCCTAAAGCCCCCTGGGGAAAAGGCGGGGGGAGGCATGGTACTGAGGACATCCTATGAACTCTAGGGGGAAGTAGGTGCTTAGGAGTCTCCTCTGAGACCTCAAAAATGATCGAACTCACACACAGATCGGGGTGCCCAGCCTATAAAAAACTTACCTTCGGGCGGGCCAATCCAGAGCTCTGGGTCTAAAAACAAATATCCCTAGGGGTGGAAACAGTTTTGAGCAGGGGCCCCCCCCCCCCCTTAAAAAAAATTCCCTCAAAGAGCCTTCATTTTTTAATAGATCCCAACGACTGTCCTTCTGGGACTTTTTAAAAATCCTTAAGGGCAGGCACCCCCAACCCCACTCCACTCTCCCCCCTCAAGCCCCCGGGGGTTTTTTTTCCCCACCCATTGACCCTTCCCCCTTTTTAAACCTTTAC
>JAJTUV010003688.1:0-44108 GCA_021653895.1 Mastomys natalensis | reverse complement strand
TCATTAACTGAGATATCTTGCGATTTCTTTTAGTCCGGGCCTTAAATAGGCTGACTAACTTTGTGATAAAACATATAGATAATTCGGTAGCAAAACCTATTCAGATACATTATCATAAGTTAGCTATGGAGGACCATGAGACTCAAGATGAGGTTGTTACACTATCCAGGGTGTTCCTCAACCCACCTCCACCCAACCTAAAAGAAGAGACTTCCACCCCTAGACCAAGCAAAGAGAGGCTACCCAGAACCCTCTCTGTCTGGCGATCTGAATTCTTGCTTAGGCTGCGAGGCTAAGCACTGCAAGGGAATATAAAAAAAAAGTTTAAAATATCTATCTGGGTTCCCTGAGGGACAAGCCTGACTGCATAGGGGTTGATGTCAAAAGTATCCCCTCTCCAGGAAAAAGACATCGGAATGTGTATGGCCCTCATGCCTCACTGGACAATGACAGGAGGACCTGAGCCATTACAAGGTACCCTTCAATTATTGGAGGTCAGGCCTCTATCCCCACCTTTGCAAGAATAGTATCGCCAAGGCCCTTCTATACTTACAGAAGGGAGGAGATGTCAGGAGCAGCCCTACATATACACTAAAGGCCTAAAATCAGCCATAGGCCTAAAGACAGCAATAGTCCTGACATACATGGATGCTAGCACAAAGTCTTGGGTCTCTGTGGAAAAACACTGAAACAGCAGGCTATACGCTATTGTAAACATGCGGCTTCTGTGGAAATTTACCAGCCCAAGTAGTCATAGGTCTTATAAATAGGCAGCCTCAGTGGTCAGTTACCAACATAGATAAGGACACATGAATCATAGACAGAGTCATAGTGACCTGTCCCCTGAACCTACAAACAGCTTATCAGCTTGTTCTGAAAGGTATCTGTACTCCCCCTGAACACCTATACTCCGGTGCCATTCCCTTCCCCCACATCCTGCCTTTTTGTGTTTATAACCCCTGTGTAAATAAATTAATTATGATGTGATTTAAATAAATATATTAATTTTAAAAAGATATGTTGTATGGATTTTGGCATAAACACTTGTGCCTTGTGGCCTTGCTTATATCATCATTTTTTGTTGAAACTACAAGTAAGTTGCTATTTTACAGCTGAAAATCACCTTACAAAATAATACAGAGATAGTCTGTAAAGATACAAGAAAAGCAACACATTGTTAACAGGTGAGCTACATTCAACTACTAGAAGGCTGAAAACATTGAATGCATGTTACATGTGAAGTGTCTGTTAAGACATGTTGTTTGGATTTCGTCATAAACACTTGGTCTTGTGGCCTTGCATGTACCATTGTTTTGAGAGAAAGTACAAATTAGTTGCTATGTTACAGCTGAAAAATACCATACAAAGTAATGCTGAAATATTCTGTAAAGATACAAGAAAAGCATGACATTTTGAACAAGTGAGCTACATTCAAGTACTAGAAGGCTGAAAATATTGATGCATGTTACATGTGAAGTGTCTGTTAAGACAGTTGTTTGGATTTTGGTATAAACACTTGGACTTGAGCCCAAGCATATATAATTGTTTTGTACAGAATGCACAAGTAAGTTGCAATTTTACAGCTGAAAAACACGTTATAAAATAATGCAGACACAGTCTATAAAGATACATGAAAGCAAGCCATTGTGATCTAGTGAGCTACATTCAACTACCAGATGGCTAAAAACACTGAATGCATGCTACATGTAAAGTGTCTGTTAAGATATGATGTTTGGATTTTGGACAAGCACTTGGCCTTGGATGTATCATTGTTTTATATAGAAAATACAAAGAAGTTGCTATGTTACAGATGAAAAATAATGTACAAAGTAATGCTGAAACGTTCTGCAAAGATAAGAGAAAAGCAACCCAATGTGAGCAAGTGAGGTACATTCAACTACTAGAAGGCTGAAAATATTGAATGTGTGTTACATGTGAAGTGTCTGTTAAAATATGTTGTTTGGATTTTGGTATAAACACTTGGCCTTGTGGTCTTGCATATATATTGTTTTGTAGAGAAAGTACAAGTAAGTTGCTATGTTACAGCTGAAAAACACTGTACAAAGTAACGCAGAAATAATCAGTCAAGATACATATAAAGCAACCCATTGTGAACAAGTGTGGTACATTCAAGTACTAGAAGGCTGAAAACACTGAATGCAGTTTGCATGTGAAGTGTCTGTTAAGACATGCTGTTTGGAATTTGGCATGAACACTTGTTCCTTGTGGCTTGGCCTATACCATTATTTTGTATAGAATGTACAAGTAAGTTGCTATTTTACAGGTGAAAAACACAGTACAAAGTAATGCAGAAACAGTCTGTAAAGATACATGAAAAGCACACCACTGTGAACAAGTGAGCTACATTCAACTACTAGAAGGCTGAAAAGGCTGAATGCAGTTTACATGTGAAATGTCTGTTAAGACATATTGTTTGGATTTTGGCATAAACAGTTGTTCCTTGTGGTATTGCATATATCATTGTTCTGTATAGAAAGTACAAGTAAGTTGCTATTTTACAATGAAAAGAACCTAAAAAAAATAATACAGAGAGAGTCTGTACGATACAAGAAAAAGCAACACATTGTTAACAAATGAGCTACATTCAACTAATAGAAGGCTGAAAATATTGAATGTGTTTACATGTGAGTGTCTCTTAAGATATGTGTTTGGATTTTGGTAAACACATGCCTTGTGGCCTTCCATATATCATTGTTTTGTATTGAAAGTACAAGAAATGCTATGTTACACCTGAAAAACACTGTACAAAGTAATACAGAAATAGTCTTTAAGATACTGAAAAGCAGACCCATTGTAACAAGTGGGTACATTCAACTACTAGAAGCTGAAAACACTGAATGGATTTACATGTGAAGTGCCTGTTAAGACATCTGTTTGGATTTGGCATAAACACTTGTTCTTGTGGCTTGGCCTATACCATTGTTTTGTATAGAAAGTGCAAGTAATTTGCTAGTTTACAGCAGAAAAACATGTACAAAGTAATGGAGAAACGTTTTGTAAAGATACATGAAAAGCAAGTCATTGTGAACAAGTGAGCTAAATTCAACTACTAGAAGGTTGAAAACACTGAATACAGGTTACATGTGAAGTATCTGTTTAGACAATGTTGTTTGGATTTTGGCATAAACACTTGTACCTTGTGGCTTTGCATATACCATTTTTTTTTACAGAAAGTACAAGAAGTTGCTAAGTTACAGCTGAAAAGCACTGTACAAAGTAATGCGAACCATCTGTAAAGATACATGAAAGCAACCCCATTGTGAACAAGTGACTACATTCAACATTAGAAGGTTGAAAATTCTGAATGACTGTTACATGTGAAGTGTCTGTTAAGATATGTTTGTTTGGATTTTGGCATAAACACTTGTGACTTGTGGCCTTGCTATATCATTGTTTTGTATAGAAGTACAAGTAAGTTGCTATGTTACAGTGAAAAATACTGGACAAAGTAAAGCAGAAACAGTCTTGTAAAGATACATGATAAGCAAGCCATTGTGAACACGTGAGGTACATTCAATACTAGAAGGCTGAAAACACTGAATCAGGTTACATGTGAAGGTCTGTTTAGACATGTTGTTTTGGATTTTCGAATAAACACTTTTTCCGTGTGCTTTGCAATATCATTGTTTTGTATAGAAAGTTCAAGTAAGTTCCTAAGTTACAGCTGAAAAGCACTGTACAAAGTAATGCTGAAACAGTTTTTAAAGATACATGAAAAGCAACCCTTTGTGAACAAGGGAGCTACTTTCAACTATTAGAATGCTGAAAATACTGAATGAAGGTTACATGTGAAATCAACCCATTGGAAATACACATGCTAATTGCAAGTACTAGAAAGGCTGAAAACATGGAATGCAGCTTAGATGTGACGTTTCTGTTAAGACATGTTGTTTGGATTTGGGCATAGGCCCCTGTAACAGCCGGCCAGACATCTATTCACTGTTTGGTATAGAATGTACAAGTAAGTTGCTGTTTTAGAGCTGAAAAGCACTATACATTGTAATGCAGTAACTGGCTTTATAAGTACTTGCAAAGCAACTCATTGTGAATACCCATGCTAAGTGCAACTACTAGAAGGCTGAAAATATGGAATGCAGCCTATATGTGACATTTCTGTTAAGACTTGTTGTTTGATTTAGGCATAGACCCTTGTACTACCTTGCCAGGCATCTATCATTGTTTGGTATAGAATGTCCAAGTTAGTTGCTATTTTAGAGCTGAAAAGCACTATACAATGTAATGCAGTTACTGTCTGTATAAGTACATGCAAATAAGCACATTGTGAGTACCCATGCTAAGTACAAATACTAGAAGGCTGAAAACATGGAAGGCAGCTTATATGTTACATTTCTGTTAAGAAATGTTTTGATTTAGGCATAGACCCTTGTATCAGCCAGCCATGCAACTGTCTTTGATTTGTATAGAATGTCCAAGTAAGTTACTATTTTAGGTCTAAAAAGCACTATATATTTTAATGCAGTTACTGTCTGTATAGGTACCTGCAAAGCAACCCAATGAGAGTACTCAATGTAACTGCAACTATTAGAAGGTTTAATACATGGAATGAAGCTTACATGTGATGTTTCAGTTAAGACATGTATTTTGTATTTTGGTATAGACCCTTGTATCATCTGGTCATGCAACTATCATTGTTTTGTATACAATGTCCTAGTAAAATGCTATTTTGGAGCTGAAAAGCACTATACAATGCAATGCAGTAACCGTATTTATAGGTACCTGCAAAGCAATCCATTGTAAATACCCATTCTAAGTGCAACTACCAGAAGACTGAAAACATGGAATGCAGCTTATATGTGATGTAACTGTTAAGACATGTTGTTTGGATATTGGCATAGACCCTTGTAACAGCCGCCCATGCATCTATCTTTTTTTTTTTACAGAATGACCTAGTAAGTTGGTATTTTATAGCTCAAAAGCACTATTCATGTAATGCAGTAACAGTCTGTAAAGGTACTTGCAAAGAAACCCATTCTGAATACCCATGCTAAGCGCAACTACTAGAAGGCTGAAAACATGGAATGCAGCTTATATGTGATGTTTCTGTTAAGACATGTTGTTTGGATTTTGGCATAGACCCTTGTACCAGCCGGCCATACATGTATCATTGTTTTGTATAGAATGTCTTAGTAAGTAGCTGTTTTAGAGCTGAAAAGCACTATTCAGTGTAATGCAGTAAGAGTCTGTAAAGGTACTTGCAAAGCAACCCATTCTGAATACCCATGCTAAGTGTAATTACTAGAAGGCTGAAAACATGGAATGCAGCTTATATGTGATGTTTCTGTTAAGACATGTTGTTTGGATTTTGGCATAGACACTTGTACCTGACGGCCAGGCATCTATCATTATTTCTATAGAATGTCCTAGTAAGTTGCTCTTTTAGAGCTGAAAGCACTATACAGTGTAATGCAGTAACCATCAGTATAGGTACTTGCAAAGCAAACCATTGTGAGTACGAATGCTATGTGCAACTACCAGCGGGCTGAAAACACGGAATGCAGCTTATATGTGACATAACTGTTAAGACATGTTGTTTAGATTTTGGTATAAACCCTTGTTCCAGCCAGCAATTAATTATCATTGTCTTGTATGGAATGTCCTAGTAAGTTGCTATTTTACAGCTCAAAAGAATTATACAATGTAAAGCAGTAACCTTCTGTATAGCTACTAGCAAAGCAACCCATTGTGAATAACCATGCTAATTGCAACTACTAGAAGGCTGAAAACATGGAATGCAGCTTATATGTGACATTTCTGTTAAGACATGTTGCTTGGATTTGGCATAGACCTTCTATAGGCTGGCCAATCATCTATCATTTTTTTTGTATAGAATGTCCTAGTGAGTTGTTATTTTTGAGCTCAAAAACACTATACAGTGGAATACAGTAACTGTCTTTATAGGTAAATGCAAATCAGCCCATTGTGAGTACCCATGCTAAGTGCAACTACTAAAAGGATTTAAACATGGAATGCAGCTCATATGTGATGTTTCTGTTAAGACATCTTGTTTGGATTTTTGTAAAAGAACTTGTACCAGCTGGTGAGGCATCTATCATTGTTTTCTATACAATGTCCGTGTAAATTGCAGATTTGGCCTGAGAAGCACTATACATTGTAATGCAGTAACCTTCTCTATACCTGCAAATCAACCCATTGTGAATACCCATGCTAAGCGCAACTACTAGAAGGCTGAAAACATGGAATGCAGCTTAAATGTGATGTTTCTCTTAAGACATGTTGTTTGGATTTTGGCAGAGACCCTTGTACCAGCAGGCCATGCATCTATCATTTTTTTTATTGAATGTCCAAGTACCTTGCTCTTTTAGAGCTGAAAAGCACTATACAATGTAATGCAGTTACTGTCTTTATAGGTCAAATGCAAATCAGCCCATTGTGAGTACCTATGCTAAGTGCAACGACATGAAGCCTGAAAACATGGAATGCAGCTTATATGTGATGTTTCTGTTAAGACATGTAGTTTCGGATTAGGCATAGGCCCTAATACCATGCTGGCCATGCTTCTATCATTGTTTTGCATAGTCTGTCTAAGTAAGTTGCTATTTTACAACTGAAAAGCACTATAATTTGTAATGCAGTAATCGTCTGTACCTGCAAAGGAACCCATTGTGAGTACCCATGCTAAGTGCAAACACTAGAAAGCAGAAAACATGGAATGCAGCTTATATAAGATGTTTCTGTTAAGCAATGTTGTTTGCATTTTGGGCATAGACCTTTGTACCCCACAGCCATGCATCTATCAGTATTTTGTATAGAATGTCGTAGCAAGTTACTATTTTAGAACTGAAAGCACTATATAGTGTAATGCAGTAACCATCAGTATAGGTACCTGCAAAGCAATCCAATGTGAGTACTCATGATAACTGCGAAGACTTTATACACGGAATGCAGCTTACATGTGATGTTTTTGTTAACACATGTTGTTTGTATTTTGGCATAGACCCTTGTAGCAGCTGGCCATGCATCTATAATTATTTGGTTATAGAATGTCCAAGTAAGTTGCTATTTAGACTAAAAAGCACTATACAATGCAATGCAGTGACTATCTTTATATGTACTTGCAAAGCAACCCATTGTGAATACCCATGCTAAGTGCAACTACTAGAAGACTGAGAATATGGAATGCAGCTTACATTTGAACTTTCTGTTAAGACATGTTGTTTGGCTTTTGGCAAAGACCCTTGTAACCAGCCGGCCAGGCATCTATCATTGTTTTGTATACAATGTTCAAGTAAGTTTGCTATTTACAGCTGAAAAGCTCTGGTTCTCTCTAAGACCTCTCTAGGCTCTCAGTATGGCTGTCTCCATGGTCCTCTCTAGGCCTTCTCTGGGGCCTCACTATGGGAGTCTATGTGGTCCTCTCCAGGCAGTCTAAGCTGTCACATCACCATCTATAGTTCCTCTCTAGACCCTTTCTAGGCCCTCACTGTTACAGCCTCTATGGTCCCATCTAGTCACCCTCTAGGCCCTCACTATAGCAGTCTATAGGTCCTCTCACGACCCCCTAGCCCTCACTATGGACATCTCTATTGCCCCAAATCTATGCCCTCTCTGGACTCTCACTATGGCCGTCTCTATGATTCTCTCTATGCCCTATCTATGCCCTCACTATAAACATCTCTATTGTGCACTCTAGGCCCCCTCAAGGCAGTCTATATGATCCTCTCTAGGCACACTCTAGGCCCTCACTATGGTCTTTTCTATGTTCCTCTCTAGGCCCCTTCTAGGCCCTCACTATGGCAGTCTGTATTGTCCTTTCTAGGCCAGCTCTGGGCCCTCACTATGACAGTCTCTATGGTCCTCTCTAGGCCCTCTCTGTGTCCCCACTATGGACGTCTATATGATCCCCTCTAAACCACCCTCTAGACCCTCAAGTATGCCCATCTCTATGGTCCTCTGTAGACCAACTCCAGGCCCTCATTATGCTATCTCTAAATCCTATCTTGGCCCTTTCTAGACCCTCACTTTAGACATCTCTAACATTCCATCTAGCCCTCATTTGGTCCTTACTATGGCCATCTCTATTGTCCTTTTCCAAGCCCCTTCTAGGAAGTCTACATAATCCTCTCTAGGCACTCCATATGTCAAGTCTCTATGGTCCTCTCTAGGTCCAGTCTAGGCCCTCCTTATGCCGTCTCTATGGTCCTATCTAGGCCCTCTCTAGGCACTCTCTAAGGGCCCTCATTATGGCTGCCTCTAATGTCTTCTCTAGCACCCTCTAGGCCCTCCCTATTGCTTCCTCTATGGTCGAATCTAGGCCCTCTCTAAGCACCCACTATGGCCGTCTCTATTCTCCCTCTCAAAGCCCTCTTCTAGGCCCTCACTATGACCGTCTCTATGGTCTCTCTAGGACCACACTAGTCCTAACTATGGCCAACTGTATTGTCCTCTCTAGGCCCCCAATATGGCCATTTCTATTTTACCATCTAGGTCCTCTAGACACCTCACAATAGCCATCTCTATGTTCCTCTTCTAGGCACCCTCTTGCAGTCTCTATGATCTCTCTAAGCCCCCTGTATGCTGTCACTATGGCTGTCTCTATGATCCTCACTAGAACCACTAGGCCCTCTCTTTACCTACTTTCTGGTCGACTCTAACGGTTGCTCCTGGCCCTCTCTAAGCCCCCACTATGACCGTCTCATGGTTCACTCTTAGGCTCCCATCCCTCTAGGCCTTAACTATGGCTGCCTCTATGGTCTCCTTTGGCTCTCTCTAGTCCTCACTATAGACCGTCTCTATGGTCCTGTCTAGGACCCTATATAGCCCTCACTATGACCATCTCTATGGTCTTGTCTAGGACCTCTCTAGCCCTCACTATGGCAGTCACTATGGTCCCCTCTAGGCCCTCTCTAGGTCCCTCACTATGGTTGTCTCTATGTACTAGCCTCTAGGCATCAATCTAGGCCCTCACTATGGCATTCTCTATGGTCATCTCTAGACCTCTATAAGACCAAACTATGGCCATCTCTATGGTCCTCTCTTGGCTCCCTCTAGAGACCACTTCCAGTCCATCTCTATGTCCTTTCTAAGCACTCTCTAGGACCTCACAATGGCTGTCTGTAATGCTCTCTTGGCCCTCTGTAGGCCTTCTCTATGGCCATCACTAGGTCCCCTAGGCCTTCTCAAGTCTCTCACTATGGATGTCTCTATGGTCCTCTCTAGGACCTCTCTAGGGCCCTCTAAAGTCCCTCCCTTGGTCGTCTATATCGTTGTCTCTAGGACCTCTCTAGGCCACCTGTAGACAGTCTACATGATCCTATGCCCTCTCTAGACCTAACTGTTGCCGTCTCCATGGTACCATCTAGGCCCTCTCTTAGGCCCTCACCAATAGCCACCTCTGTGGTTCAATCTAATCCTTCTCTAGGTCCTCACTATGGCCATCTCTATGGTCACAATCTAGGCCCTCTAGACCCTCACAATGGCTGTCCTCTATGGTGTCTCTCTAGGCAGCCTCTGGCAATCCTATGGTCCTTCTAGGCCCTCTCTAGGCCGTCACTATGGCTGTTTCCAAGGTCCTATCTAGTACCTCTATAGGTCAATCTCTAGGACCTCTATATGGACGTCCTATGGTTTCTATAGGCCCTCTCCATATCCTTTCTATGGCTGTCTTTATTGTCCTCTCTAGGCCCTCTCTTTGGCCAGTTTCTAGGTACTCCTAGGCCCTCTCTAGTCCCTCACTATGGCAGTCCTCTATGGTCTTCTCTAGGACCTCTCTAGGACATTCAGGCCCGCCTATGGTCATCTCTATGGTTGTCTCTAGGCCCTCTCTAGGCCTTCAATATGGCTTTCTTCCCTCCTATGGTATCCATAGAGATGGACATAGTTAGGCCTAAAGGTAGGCCTAGATGGGACCATGGACTGACATAGTAGGGTCTTGGAGCGCCTAGAAGCACCAAGATATGGCCTAGTGGAGGGCCTAGTAGACCTAGACGACCATAGAGATGCCATATGAGGACAGATTGGGCCTAGCAGACCTAAATGTCGCCAATAGTTATGGACTAAAGGGCCTGAGACCTGGAGAAGGCCATTTAAGGCCTAGAGAGGCTAGAGAAACCATAGAGATGACCAAGGAGGGCCTAGAATGTCCTGAGAGGTCCTAGAGAAGACCATAGAACTGCCATAGGAGGGACTAAGAGGGCCTAGGAGTACCCTTAGAGACGGCCAAAGAGAGGGCCTAGAGAGGACATAAAGACGCCATAGAAAGGACTATGAGAGGGCCTATAGACAACCATAGAGACCTCCATATAGAGTCCTAGAGATGACCTATAAGGTACTAGATAGGACCTTGGAAACAGCCATAGTGACGGACTAGAGAGGGCCTAGGAGGACCATAAGATGCAAGAGGCTGCCTAGAGAGAACCATAGAGACAGCCATTGAGAGGACTAGAGGGCCTAGATTGACCATAGAGATGGCCATAGTGAGGACCTAGAGAAGATTAGATTGAACCCACAGAGTGGCTATTGTGAGGCCTAGAGAGGGCCTAGATGGACCATGGAGACGGCAACAGTTAGGTCCAGAGAGGGCATAGATCATGTAGACTGTCTACAGTGGCCTAGAGAGGTCCTAGAGACAACGATATAGACGACCAAGGGAGGGACTTTAGAGGGCCTAAGAGGTCCTAGAGAGGACCATAGAGACATCCATATGAGAGACTTGAGAAGGCCTAGGAGGAACCTAGTGATGGCCATAGAGAAGGCCTACAGAGGCCAAGAGAGGATACAGACAGCCATGTGAGGTCCTAGAGAGTGCTTAGAAAGGACCATAGAGATGGACTGGAAGTGGTCTAGAGGGAGCCAAGAGAGGCGACCAAAGAGATATGGCCATAGTTTGGTCTTATAGAGGTCCTAGAGATGACCATAGAGAATGCCATAGTGAGGGCCTAGATTGTGCCTAGAGAGTACCATAGAGACAACCATAGTGAGGACCTAGAGAGGGCCTAGAGGGGACCATAAGTGACTGCCATAGTGAGGGCCTAGAGAGGTCCTAGACAAGACCATAGAGATGGTCATAGTGAGGGTCTATATAGGGCCTAGACAGGACCATAGAGACTGTCATAGTGAGGGACTAGAGAGAGCCAAAGGAGACCATAGAGGCAGCCATAGTTAAGGCCTAGAGAGGCCCTAGAGTGAACCATAGAGACGGTCATAGTGGGGCTTAGAGAGGGCCAGGAGACAACCATAGAGTCGACCAGAAAGTAGGTAAAGAGAGGGCCTAGAGGTTCTAGTGAGGATCATAGAGGACAGCCATAGTGACAGCATACAGGGGGCTTAGAGAGGATCATAGAGACTGCCAGGAGGGTGCCTAGAGAGGAACATAGAGATGGCATATGTGATGTCTAGAGACCTAGATGTAAATAGAAATGGCCATATTGGGGCCTAGAGAGGACATACAGTGCCATAGTTAGGGACTATGTGGTCCTAGAGAGACCATAGAGACGGTCATAGTGAGGGCCTAGTTAGGGCTTGAGAGGAGAAGAAGAGCCATAGTGGGTGTTAGAGAGGGCCTAGATTCGACCATAGAGGAAGCAATAGGGAGGGCTAGAGGGTGCCTAGAGAAGATCATAGAGGCAGCCATAATGAGGGCCTAGAGAGTGCCAAGAGAGGGCCTAGATAGGACCATAGAGAAGCCATAAGAGGGCCTAGACTGGACCTAGAAGGACCATAGAGACTGACATATGGAGTGGCCTAGAGGATTATGTAGACTTCCTAAGAGGGGCTTGGAGAGGACAATAGAGATGGCCATAGTAAGGACCAAATGGAGGCCTAGATGAATGATAGAGATTCTAAATGAGGGTCTAGAAAGGGCAAGATAGGATTTAGAGACAGCAATAAGAGGCCTGGAGTTGGTCTACAGAGGAACCATAGAGATGGGCAACTGAGGGTCTAGAGGGGCTAGAGGAGTCATATAGACGTCATAAGTGGGGACACAGAGAGGGCCTAGAGAGGACCATAGGACTGTCATAGTGAGGGCCAGAGCTGGCCTAGAAAGGCAATACAGATGCCATAGTGAGGGCCTAGAAGGGCCTAGAGAGGAACCATAGAAAAGACCATAGTGAGGGCCCTAGAGTGTGCCTAGAGAGGATCATAAGACTGCCATTGAGGGGCCTAGAGTGCACAATAGAGATGTTTATAGTAGAAGGCCATAGATAGGGGCCTAGAGAGATATACATGAGACGGCAATAGTGAGAGTCACAGAGTAGTGGCATAGATGGGACAAAATAGAGTGCCTAGTGAGAGGCCAGAGGTCGGAGAGGACCATATAGACTGCTATAGTGAGGGCCTAGAGGGTGACTAGATGGTGACACATAGAGGCTGTAACAGTGAGGGCCTAGAAAGGGTCTAGAGAGGAACATATAGATGGTGATAGTGACAGCTTAGACTGCCTGGAGAGGACCACATAGACTCCATAGTGAGGCCCTAGAGAAGGCCTAGAGAGACCATGGAGACAGCCATACTGAGAGCCTAGAGAGGTCTTAGAGAGAACCAGAGCTTTTCAGCTGTAAAATAGCAACTTACTTGAACATTGTATACAAAACAATGATAGATGCCTGGCCGGCTGGTACAAGGGTCTTTGCCAAAAGCCAAACAACATGTCTTAACAGAAAGTTCAAATGTAAGCTGCATTCCATATTCTCAGTCTTCTAGTAGTTGCACTTAGCATGGGTATTCACAATGGGTTGCTTTGCAAGTACATATAAAGATAGTCACTGCATTGCATTGTATAGTGCTTTTTAGGTCTAAAATAGCAACTTACTTGACATTCTATACCAAATAATTATAGATGCATGGCCAGCTGCTACAAGGGTCTATGCCAAAATACAAACAACATGTTTAACAAAAACATCATATGTAAGCTGCATTCCGTGTATAAAGTCTTCGCAGTTATCATGAGTACTCACATTGGATTGCTTTGCAGGTACCTATACTGATGGTTACTGCATTACACTATATAGTGCTTTCAGTTCTAAAATAGTAACTTGCTACGACATTCTATACAAAATACTGATAGATGCATGGCTGTGGGGTACAAAGGTCTATGCCAAAATGCAAACAACATTGCTTAACAGAAACATCTTATATAAGCTGCATTCCATGTTTTCTGCTTTCTAGTGTTTGCACTTAGCATGGGTACTCACAATGGGTTCCTTTGCAGGTACAGACGATTACTGCATTACAAATTATAGTGCTTTTCAGTTGTAAAATAGCAACTTACTTAGACAGACTATGCAAAACAATGATAGAAGCATGGCCAGCATGGTATTAGGGCCTATGCCTAAATCCGAACTACATGTCTTAACAGAAACATCACATATAAGCTGCATTCCATGTTTTCAGGCTTCATGTCGTTGCACTTAGCATAGGTACTCACAATGGGCTGATTTGCATTTGCCTATAAAGACAGTAACTGCATTACATTGTATAGTGCTTTTCAGCTCTAAAAGAGCAAGGTACTTGGACATTCAATAAAAAAAATGATAGATGCATGGCCTGCTGGTACAAGGGTCTCTGCCAAAATCCAAACAACATGTCTTAAGAGAAACATCACATTTAAGCTGCATTCCATGTTTTCAGCCTTCTAGTAGTTGCGCTTAGCATGGGTATTCACAATGGGTTGATTTGCAGGTATAGAGAAGGTTACTGCATTACAATGTATAGTGCTTCTCAGGCCAAACTGCAATTTACACGGACATTGTATAGAAAACAATGATAGATGCCTCACCAGCTGGTACAAAGTTCTTTACAAAAATCCAAACAAGATGTCTTAACAGAAACATCACATATGAGCTGCATTCCATGTTTAAATCCTTTAGTAGTTGCACTTAGCATGGGTACTCACAATGGGCTGATTTGCATTTACCTATAAAGACAGTTACTGTATTCCACTGTATAGTGTTTTTGAGCTCAAAAATAACAACTCACTAGGACATTCTATACAAAAAAAATGATAGATGATTGGCCAGCCTATAGAAGGTCTATGCCAAATCCAAGCAACATGTCTTAACAGAAATGTCACATATAAGCTGCATTCCATGTTTTCAGCCTTCTAGTAGTTGCAATTAGCATGGTTATTCACAATGGGTTGCTTTGCTAGTAGCTATACAGAAGGTTACTGCTTTACATTGTATAATTCTTTTGAGCTGTAAAATAGCAACTTACTAGGACATTCCATACAAGACAATGATACATTAATTGCTGGCTGGAACAAGGGTTTATACCAAAATCTAAACAACATGTCTTAACAGTTATGTCACATATAAGCTGCATTCCGTGTTTTCAGCCCGCTGGTAGTTGCACATAGCATTCGTACTCACAATGGTTTGCTTTGCAAGTACCTATACTGATGGTTACTGCATTACACTGTATAGTGCTTTTCAGCTCTAAAAGAGCAACTTACTAGGACATTCTATAGAAAATAATGATAGATGCCTGGCCGTCAGGTACACGTGTCTATGCCAAAATCCAAACAACATGTCTTAACAGAAACATCACATATAAGCTGCATTCCATGTTTTCAGCCTTCTAGTAATTACACTTAGCATGGGTATTCAGAATGGGTTGCTTTGCAAGTACCTTTACAGACTCTTACTGCATTACACTGAATAGTGCTTTTCAGCTCTAAAACAGCTACTTACTAAGACATTCTATACAAAACAATGATACATGTATGGCCGGCTGGTACAAGGGTCTATGCCAAAATCCAAACAACATGTCTTAACAGAAACATCACATATAAGCTGCATTCCATGTTTTCAGCCTTCTAGTAGTTGCGCTTAGCATGGGTATTCAGAATGGGTTTCTTTGCAAGTACCTTTACAGACTGTTACTGCATTACACTGAATAGTGCTTTTGAGCTATAAAATACCAACTTACTAGGTCATTCTGTAAAAAAAAAAAGAGTTAGATGCATGGGCGGCTTTTATCAAGGGTCTATGCCAATATCCAAGACAACATGTCATTTAACAGTTTACATCACATATAAGCTGCATTCCATGTTTTTCAGTCTTCTGGTAGTTGCATCCTTAGAATGGGTTATTTACAATGGATTGCTTTGCAGGTACCTATAAACGGTTACTGCATTGCATTGTATAGTGCTTTTCAGCTCAAAATAGCATTTACTAGGACATTGTATACAAAACAATGATAGTTGCATGACAGTGATACAAGGGTCTATACCAAATACAAATACATGTCTTAACTGAAACATCACATGTAAGCTTCTTCCATGTATTACACCTTCTATATTTGCAGTTACATTGAGTACTCTAAATTGGGTTGCTTTGCATGTACTATACAGACAGTAACTGCATTAAAATATATAGTGCTTTTAGACCTAAAATAGTAACTTACTTGGACATTCTATACAAACAAAGACAGTTGCATGGCTCTGGATACAAGGGTCTATGCCTAAATCAAAACATTTCTTAACAGAAATGTAACATATAGCTGCCTTCCATGTTTTCAGCCTTCTAGTTTGTACTTAGCATGGGTATCACAATGTGCTTATTTGCATGTACTTATACAGACAGTAACTGCATTACATTGTATAGTGCTTTTCAGCTCTAAAATAGCAACTAACTTGGACATTCTATACCAAACAATGATAGATGCCTGGCAAGGTGTACAAGGGTCTATGCCTAAATCCAAACAACAAGTCTTAACAGAAATGTCACATATAGGCTGCATTCCATATTTTCAGCCTTCTAGTAGTTGCACTTAGCATGGGTATTCACAATGAGTTGCTTTGCAAGTACTTATAAAGCCAGTTACTGCATTACAATGTATAGTGCTTTTCAGCTCTAAAACAGCAACTTACTTGTACATTCTATACCAAACAGTGATAGATGTCTGGCCGGCTGTTACAGGGGCCTATGCCCAAATCCAAACAACATGTCTTAACAGAAACGTCACATCTAAGCTGCATTCCATGTTTCAGCCTTTCTAGTACTTGCAATTAGCATGTGTATTTCCAATGGGTTGTATTTCACATGTAACCTTCATTCAGTATTTTCAGCATTCTAATAGTTGAAAGTAGCTCCCTTGTTCACAAAGGGTTGCTTTTCATGTATCTTTAAAAACTGTTTCAGCATTACTTTGTACAGTGCTTTTCAGCTGTAACTTAGGAACTTACTTGAACTTTCTATACAAAACAATGATATATGCAAAGCCACACGGAAAAAGTGTTTATTCGAAAATCCAAACAACATGTCTAAACAGACCCTTCACATGTAAACCTGATTCAGTGTTTTCAGCCTTCTAGTATTTGAATGTAACTCACGTGTTCACAATGGCTTGCTTTATCATGTATCTTTACAGACTGTTTCTGCTTTACTTTGTCCAGTATTTTTTCACTGTAACATAGCAACTTACTTGTACTTCTATACAAAACAATGATATATGCAAGGCCACAAGTCCAAGTGTTTATGCCAAAATCCAAACAACATATCTTAACAGACACTTCACATGTAACAGTCATTCAGAATTTTCAACCTTCTAATAGTTGAATGTAGTTCACTTGTTCACAATGGGGTGCTTTCATGTATCTTTACAGATTGGTTCAGCATTACTTTGTACAGTGCTTTTCAGCTGTAACTTAGCAACTTCTTGTACTTTCTGTAAAAAAAAATGGTATATGCAAAGCCACAAGGTACAAGTGTTTATGCCAAAATCCAAACAACTTGTCTAAACAGATACTTCACATGTAACCTGTATTCAGTGTTTTCAACCTTCTAGTAGTTGAATTTAGCTCACTTGTTCACAATGACTTGCTTTTCATGTATCTTTACAAACTGTTTCTCCATTACTTTGTACCATGTTTTTCTGCTGTAAACTAGCAAATTACTTGCACTTTCTATACAAAACAATGGTATAGGCCAAGCCACAAGGAACAAGTGTTTATGCCAAAATCCAAACAGAATGTCTTAACAGGCACTTCACATGTAAACTCCATTCAGTGTTTTCAGTCTTCTAGTAGTTGAATGTACCTCACTTGTTTACAATGGGTTGCTTTTCATGTATCTTAGAGACTATTTCTGTATTACTTTGTACAGTGTTTTTCAGGTGTAACATAGCAATATTCTTGTACTTTCAATACAAAACAATGATATATGGAAGGCCACAAGGCCATGTGTTTATACCAAAATCCAAACAACATATCTTAAGAGACACTTCACATGTAACACACATTCAATATTTTCAGCCTTCTATTAGTTGAATGTAGCTCATTTGTTAACAATGTGTTGCTTTTTCTTGTATCGTTACAGACTCTCTCTGTATTATTTTTTTAGGTTCTTTTCAGTTGTAAAATAGCAACTTACTTGTACTTTCTATACAGAACAATGATATATGCAATACCACAAGGAACAACTGTTTATGCCAAAATCCAAACAATATGTCTTAACAGACATTTCACATGTAAACTGCATTCAGCCTTTTCAGCCTTCTAGTAGTTGAATGTAGCTCACTTGTTCACAGTGGTGTGCTTTTCATGTATCTTTACAGACTGTTTCTGCATTACTTTGTACTGTGTTTTTCACCTGTAAAATAGCAACTTACTTGTACATTCTATACAAAATAATGGTATAGGCCAAGCCACAAGGAACAAGTGTTCATGCCAAATTCCAAACAGCATGTCTTAACAGACACTTCACATGCAAACTGCATTCAGTGTTTTCAGCCTTCTAGTACTTGAATGTACCACACTTGTTCACAATGGGTTGCTTTATATGTATCTTGACTGATTATTTCTGCGTTACTTTGTACAGTGTTTTTCAGCTGTAACATAGCAACTTACTTGTACTTTCTCTACAAAACAAATATATGCAAGACCACAAGGCCAAGTGTTTATACCAAAATCCAAACAACATATTTTAACAGACACTTCACATGTAACACACATTCAATATTTTCAGCCTTCTAGTAGTTGAATGTACCTCACTTGCTCACATTGGGTTGCTTTTCTCTTATCTTTGCAGAACGTTTCAGCATTACTTTGTACATTATTTTTCATCTGTAACATAGCAACTTCTTTGTATTTTCTATATAAAACAATGATACATCCAAGGCCAAGTGCTTGTCCAAAATCCAAACATCATATCTTAACAGACACTTTACATGTAGCATGCATTCAGTGTTTTAGCCATCTGGTAGTTGAATGTAGCTCACTAGATCACAATGGCTTGCTTTCATGTATCTTTATGAGACTGTGTCTGCATTATTTTATAACGTGTTTTTCAGCTGTAAAATTGCAACTTACTTGTGCATTCTGTACAAAACAATTATATATGCTTGGGCTCAAGTCCAAGTGTTTATACCAAAATCCAAACAACCTGTCTTAACAGACACTTCACATGTAACATGCATCAATATTTTCAGCCTTCTAGTACTTGAATGTAGCTCACTTGTTCAAAATGTCAGCTTTTCTTGTATCTTTACAGAATATTTCAGCATTACTTTGTATGGTATTTTTCAGCTGTAACATAGCAACTAATTTGTACTTTCTCTCAAAACAATGGTACATGCAAGGCCACAAGACCAAGTGTTTATGACGAAATCCAAACAACATGTCTTAACAGACACTTCACATGTAACATGCATTCAATGTTTTCAGCCTTCTAGTAGTTGAATGTAGCTCACCTGTTAACAATGTGTTGCTTTTCTTGTATCTTTACAGACTATCTCTGTATTATTTTGTAAGGTGATTTTCAGCTGTAAAATAGCAACTTACTTGTAGTTTCAACAAAAAAATGATGATATAAGCAAGGCCACAAGGCACAAGTGTTTATGCCAAAATCCATACAACATATCTTTTTAAAATTAATATATTTATTTAAACACATCATAATTAATTTATTTACACAGGGGTTATAAACACAAAAAGGCAGGATGTGGGGGAAGGGAATGGCACCGGAGTATAGGTGTTCAGGGGGAGTACAGATACCTTTCAGAACAAGCTGATAAGCTGTTTGTAGGTTCAGGGGACAGGTCACTATGACTCTGTCTATGATTCATGTGTCCTTATCTATGTTGGTACTGACCACTGAGGCTGCCTATTTATAAGACCTATGACTACTTGGGCTGGTAAATTTCCACAGAAGCCGCATGTTTACAATAGCGTATAGCCTGCTGTTTCAGTGTTTTTCCACAGAGACCCAAGACTTTGTGCTAGCATCCATGTATGTCAGGACTATTGCTGTCTTTAGGCCTATGGCTGATTTTAGGCCTTTAGTGTATATGTAGGGCTGCTCCTGACATCTCCTCCCTTCTGTAAGTATAGAAGGGCCTTGGCGATACTATTCTTGCAAAGGTGGGGATAGAGGCCTGACCTCCAATAATTGAAGGGTACCTTGTAATGGCTCAGGTCCTCCTGTCATTGTCCAGTGAGGCATGAGGGCCATACACATTCCGATGTCTTTTTCCTGGAGAGGGGATACTTTTGACATCAACCCCTATGCAGTCAGGCTTGTCCCTCAGGGAACCCAGATAGATATTTTAAACTTTTTTTTTTATATTCCCTTGCAGTGCTTAGCCTCGCAGCCTAAGCAAGAATTCAGATCGCCAGACAGAGAGGGTTCTGGGTAGCCTCTCTTTGCTTGGTCTAGGGTGGAAGTCTCTTCTTTTAGGTTGGGTGGAGGTGGGTTTGAGGAACACCCTGGATAGTGTAACAACCTCATCTTGAGTCTCATGGTCCTCCATAGCTAACTTATGATAATGTATCTGAATAGGTTTTGCTACCGAATTATCTATATGTTTTATCACAAAGTTAGTCAGCCTATTTAAGGCCCAGGACTAAAAGAAATCAGCAGAGATATCTCAGTTAATGGTCCCAAGATGGGAGGAAGTGGGCTTGACAACCATAGAGAGGTTGAAAACCAATCCTTGTACCAGCTCTCATATTCCTCTTTCTCTTTCTCTCTCTGTCATTTCTCTGGGCCTTCTCTGATCTTTTTCATGTTCTCTGTAACCATCCCTGTCTTGTCTATGTAAGGGCAACATTCTTCTTTAAGGGCTGTACACAGTCAAGAGCTGTACACAGTCTTTTCTATTATAGAAGTATAAATCAAGTCCAATAAAGTCCTTTGCAATATTTGGAGATCAATTCAGACATCGAAAAGAGGGATTTCTTCAGATTAGTGATGTAAATCTCTAGCTGTTTGGTGTCCTTGTCGATGGCCCATCAAAGGTCTGAGTAGTGTAAGTCTGGACGCCAGCATCAGGATTAGAGCTTTTACCAGCAGACATCACGGGTGTTTCCTTTTTATCTGTTCTCAGGCTGGAGGTCTAGACCCTGGGAACTCTGGTTGAATCTTTTGATACTCATAATAAAAAGGACAAAAGCACCCACACTTTGGTCTTCCTCCTTCTTCTTGAGTTTCATGAGGTCTATGCATTGCGTCTTAGGTATTGTGTGCTTCGGGGCTAATATCCGCTTATCAGTGAGTGCATACATGTGTGTTCTTTTGTGATTGGGTCATCTCACTCAGGATGATATTTTCTAGCTCCATCCATTTGTCTAAGAATTTCATGAACTCATTGTTTTTAATAGCTGAGTAGTACTCCATTGTGTAAATGTACCACATTTTCTGTATCCATTCTTCTGTTGAAGGACATCTGTGTTCTTTCCAGCTCCTGGCTATTATAAGTAAGGCCACTATGAACATAGTGGAGCATGTGGCCCTGTTGTATTTTGAAATATCTTCTGGGTATATGCCCAAGAGTGGTATAGCTGGGTCCTCAGGTAGCACTACCTTCAATTTTCTGAGGTACCTCCAGACTGCTTTCCATAGTGGTTGTACCAACTTACAATCCCACCAACAATGGAGGAGTGTTCCTCTTTCTCCATATCCTCGCCAACATCTGCTGTCACCTGTGTTTTGGATCTTAGCCATTCTGACTGGTGTGAGGTGGAATCTCAGTGTTGTTTTCATTTGCATTTCCCTGATGACTAGGGATGCTGAACACTTCTTTAGATGCTTCTCAACCATTCGAGTTTCCTCAGTTGAGAGTTCTTTGTTCAGCTCTGTAACCCATTTTTAATAGGGTTATTTGATTTTCTGGAATCTAGTTTCTTCAGTTCTTTGTATACCTTGGATATTAGCCCTCTATCAGATGTAGGGTTGGTGAAGATCTTTTCCCAATCTGTTGGTACCCACTTTGTCCTCTTGACAGTGTCCTTTGCTTTACAGAAGCTTTGCAGTTTTATGAGATCCCATTTGTCAATTCTTGATCTTAGAGCAAAGCCATTGGTGTTCTGTTCAGGAAACTTTTCCCCTGTGCCCATGTGATCAAGGCTTTTCCCTATTTTCTCTTCTATTAGTTTCAGTGTAGCTGGTTTTATGTGGAGGTCCTTGATCCACTTGGAATTGAGCTTTGTACAAGGAGATAAGTATGGATCAATTTGCATTTTTCTACATCAAACAACATGTCTTAACAGACACTTCACATGTAACCTTCATTCAGTGTTTTCAGACTTCTTGTAGTTGAATGTAGCTCAATTGTTCACAATGGGTTGCTTTTCAGTTATCTGACAGACTGTTTCTGCATTACTTTGTACAGTATTTTTCAGCTGTAACATAGCAACTTACTTGTACTTTCTATACAAACAGTGATGCATGAAAGGCCACAAGGCCAGGTGTTTATGGCAAAATCCAAACAACATGTCTTAAGAGACAATTCACATGTAACACGCATTCAATGTTTTGAGTTTTCTAGTAGTTGAATGTAGCTCACTTGTTCACAATGGCTTGCTTTTCTTGTATCTTTACAGACTGTCTCTGTTTTATTTTGTAAGGACCATTACTTTTTAGAGTGTTTTTCATCTATAACATAGCAACTTACTTGTATATTCTATACAAAACAATGGTATAGGCAAAGCCACAAGGAACAAGTGCTTATGCCAAAATCCAAATAGCAGGTCTTAACAGACACTTCACATGTAAACTGCATTCAGTGTTTTCAGCCTTCTAGAAGTTGAATGTAGCTCACTTGTTCACAATGGCTTGCTTTCATGTATCTTGACAGACTATTTCAGTGTTACTTTTTACAGTGGTTTTCAGGTGTAACATAGCAACATAATTGTACTTTCTATACAAACGAATGATGTATGCTTGGCCTCAATGCCAAGTCTTTATACCAAAATCTAAACAATATGTCTTAACAGACACTTCACATGTAACATGCATTCAATGTTTTCAGCCTTCTAATAGTTGAATGAGCTCACTTGTTCACAATGGCTTGCTTTTTTTTTATCTTTATGCACTGTTTCTCCATTACTTTGTAAGGTGCTTTTCAGCTGTATAATAACAACTTCCTTGTACTTTTTCTAACAAAACAATGATATATGCAAGGCCACAAGGCACAAGTCTTTAATGCCAAAATCCAAATAACATTTTTTAACAGACTCTTCATATATAAACTTCATTGACTGTTTTCAAACTTCTCTTAGTTGAATGTAATCGACTTGTTCATAATGGATTGCTTTTTAGTTATCTTTACAGACTGTTTCTGCATTACTTTGTACAGTGCATTTCAGGTGTTAAATATCCAATTTCTTATACTTTCTATACAAAACAATGATATATTCAAGGCCACAAGTTCAAGGGTTTATTCCAAAATCCAAACAACATGTCTTAATAGACACTTCACATGTAACATGCATTCAGTGTTTTCAGAATTCTAGTAGTTTTATGTAGCTCACTTGTTAACAATGGCTACCTTCTCATGTATCTTGACAGCCTGTTTCAGCGTTACTTTGTACAGTGCTTTTCTACTGTAACATAGCAACTTACTTGTACTTTCTATACAAAACAATGATATATGCAAAGACAAAGGGACAAGTGTTTATGACAAAATCCAACCAACATGTCTTAACAGACACTTTACATGTAACATGCATTCAATGTTTTCAGCCTTCTAGTAGTTGAGTTTAGCTCACTTGTTTACAATGGGTTGTTTTTCTTGTATCTTCAGAGACTGTCTCTATATTATTTTGCAATGAGCTTTTAAGCTGTAACTTAGCAACTTACTAGTATTTTATATACAAAACAATGATATATGCAAGGCCACAAGACCAAGTGTTTCTGCCAAAATCCAAACAACATGTCTTAACAGACACTTCTTATATAACATGCATTCAGTGTTTTCAGCCTTCTAGTAGTTGCATGTTGCTCACTTGTTCACAATGGGTTGCTTTGCATGTATCTTGACAGACTGTTTCAGCATTACTTTCTAAAGTGCTTTACTGTTCTAACATAGCAACTTGCTTTTACATTCTATACTAAACAATGATATATGCAAGGCAACAAGAATAAGATTTATGCAAAATCCAAACAACATGTCTTAACCTAATCTTCACATGTAACATGCATTCAGTGTTTTCAGCCTTCTAGTCATTGAATGTAGCTCAGTAGTTCACAATTGCTTGCTTTTGATGTATCTTTACAGACTGTTTCTACATCACTTTGTACCGTGTTTTTCAGCTGTAGAAAGCAACTTACATGTAATTTCTATACCAAACAATATTATAGGCAAAGCCACAAAGAACAAGTGTTTATGCCAAAATCCAAACAGCATGTCTTAAAATTCATTTCACATGTAAACAGCATTCAGTGTTTTCAGCCTTCTGGTAGATGAATGTAGCTCACTTGTTCACAATGGTTTGCTTTTCATGTATCTTTTAAGACTGTTTCTGCATTACTTTGTACAGTGTATTTCAGCTGTAAAATATCAAATTTCTTGTACTTTCTATACAAAACAATGGTATATGCAAGGCCAAAAGGTTCAAGTGTTTCTGCCAAAATCCAAACAACATGTCTTATTGGACACTTCCATGAAACCTTCATTCATTGTTTTCAGACTTCTAATAGTTGCATTTAGCTGTCTTGTTCACAGTGTATTGTTTTTCAGGTATCTTTACAGACTGTTTTGGCATCACTTTGTATAGTGCATTTCAGGAGTAAAATATAAAATTTCTTGTACAATACAAAACAATGGTATATGTAAGGCCACAAGGAACATGAGTTTATGCCAAAATCCAAACAACATGTCTTAATAGACACTTCACATGTTGCATGCATTCAGTGTATTCAGCCTTCTAGTAGTTGAATGTAGCTGACTCGTTCATAAATGGGTTGATTTTTAGTTATCTTTACAGACTGTTTTTGCATTACTTTGTACAGTGCATTTCAGATGTAAAATATAAAATTTCTTGTACTTTCTATACAAAACAATGGTATATGCAAAGCAACAAGGAAGAAGTGTTTATGTCAAAATCAAAACAACATGTCTAAAGAGACCCTTCACATGTAACATCCATTCAGTGTTTTCAGCCTTCTAGAAGTTCAATGAAGTTCACAAGTTCACAGAGGCTTGTTTTTCATGTACATTTACAGACTGTTTCAGCATTACATTGTACAGTGTTTTTCAACTGTAACAAAGCAGCTTACTTGTACTTTCTATGCAAAATAATGATATACTCAAGTCCAAAAGGCACAACCCTTTTATGCCAAAATACAAACAACATGTTTTAATAGACATTTCAGTGTTACATGAATTCAGTGTTTTCAGACTTCTAGTAGTTGAATGCAGCTCACTTGTTCACAATGGGTTGCTTTTCATGTATCTTTACAGACTGTTTCAGCATTACTTTGTACAGTGCTTTTCAGCTGTAAACTAGCAAATTACTTGTACTTTCTATACAAAACAATGGTATAGGCCAAGCCACAAGGAACAAGTGTTTATGCCAAAATCCAAACAACATGTCTTAAAGGACACTTCACATGTAAACTGCATTCAGTGTTTTCAGGCTTCTAGTAGTTGACTGTAGCTCACTGGTTCACAATGGGTTGCTTTTCATGTATTTTTACAGATAGTTTTTGCATTACATTGTAAGGTACTTTTCAGCTGTTACATAGCAACTTTCTTGTACTTTCTATACAAAATAATGATATATGCAAGGCCACAGGGCCAAGTGTTTATGACTAAATCCCCAAAATATGTCTTCACAGACACTTCTATTGTAACATTCATTCAGTGTTTTCATCCATCTCATAGTGAATTCAGTTCAAGTGTTCACAATAGTTTGCCTTTCGTGTATCTTTACAGACTGTTTCTACATAACTTTGTACAGTGTTTTTCAGCTATACAATAGCAACTTAATTGTACTTTCTATACAAAAAAATGGTATATGCAATGCCCCAAGGCACAACTGTTCATGCCAAAATTGAAAAAAACATGTCTTAACATACACTTCACATGTAACATGAACTCAGTGTTTTCAGGCTTCTAGTAGTTGAATGTAGCTCACTTTATCACAATGGCTTGCTTTTCATGTATCATTACAGACTATTTCTGCATTACTTTTTAAGGTGCTTTTCAGCTCTAAAATAGCAACTTTCTGGTACTTTCCATACAATAGAGTGGTATAGGCAAAGCCACAAGGAACAAGTATTTATGCCAAAATCCAAACAACATGTCTTAACGGACATTTCACATGTAAATTGCTTTCAGTGTTTTCAGCCTTCTTATAGTTGAATGTAGCTCACTTGTTTACAATGTTTTGCTTTTCTTGTATCTTTACAGACAGTTTCTGCATTAATTTGTATGGTGTTATTCAGCTGAAAAAAAAGCAACTTACTTGTACTTTCTATACAAACAATTTTATATGTAAAGCAAAAGGCACAAGTGTTTATGCCAAAATCCACTCAACATGTCTAAACTGACACTTCACTTGTAACATGCATTCAGTGTTTTCAGCCTTCTAGTAGTTGAAAGTAGCTCACTCATTCTCAGGTATTATCTTTTCATGTATCTTACAGAATATTTCTACATTACGTTGTAATGTGTTTTTCAGCTGTAACATAGCATCATACTTGTACTTTCTATTCAAAACAATGGTATAGGGAAAGCCACAAGGAATAAGTGTTTGTGGCAAAATCCAAAAAGCATGTCTTATCAGACACTTCACATGTAAACTGCATTCAATGTTTTCAGCCTTCTAGTATTTGAATGAAGCTCACTTATTCACAATGGGTTGCTTTTCATGTACCTTTAAGACTGTCTCTGTATTACTTTGTATAGTGTTTTCATCTGTAACATAGCAACTTACTTGCACTTTCTATACAAATCAATGATATAACAAGGCCACAAAGCACAACAGTTTGTGCAAAATCTAAACAACATGTCTTAACATACACTTCACGTGTAACCTGCATTCAGTGTTTCCAGCCTTCTAGTAGTTGAATGTAGCCCATTGTTCACAATAGGTGGTTTTTCATGTATCTTTACAGACTGTTTCTTCATTTCTTTGTACAGTGTTTTTCAGCTGTAACAAAGCAAATTACTTGTACTTGCTATATAAAACAATGATATATGCAAGGCCACAGGCAAGTGTTTATGCTAAAATCCAAAAACATATCCTAACAGAAACTTCACATATCACGTGCATACAATAGTTTCAGCCTTCTAGTAGTTGAATGTAGGTAATTATTCACAATTGGTTGCTTTTCATGTATCTTTGCTGACTGTTTCTGCACTACTTATAAGGTGCTTTTCAGCTGTAACATAGCAACTTACTTGTATTTCTATACAAAACAATGATATATGCAAAGCCACAAAACCAAGTGTTTATGCCTAAATCCAAACAACATGTCTTCACAGACACTTCACATGTAACATACATTCAGTGGTTTCAGCCATCTAGTAGTTGAATGTAGCTCACTTGTCCACAGTGGTTTGCTTTTCATGTATCATTACAGACTGTTTCTGCATTGCTTTGTACCGTGTTTTTCAGCTCTAAAAATAGCAACTTACTTGTAGTTTCTATACAAAATAATGATATATGCAAGGCCACGAGTCACAACTTTTTATGCCAAAATCCAAACAACACGTCTTAACAGACACTTCACATGTAACCTGCATTCAGTGTTTTCAGCCTTCTAGTAGTTGAATGTAGCTCCCTTGTTCACAATGGGTTGCTTTTCATGTATCTTTACAGAATGTTTCTGCATTAATTTGTATGGTGTTATTCAGGTGTAACATAGCAACTTACTTGTACTTTCTGTACAAAACAATGATATATGCAAGGCCACAAGGCCAAGTGATTATGCCAAAATCCAAATAACATGCCTAACAGACACTTCACATGTAATATGCATTCTGTGGTTTCAACCTTCTAGTAGTTGAATGTAGGTCACTTGTTCACAATGGTTTGCTTTTCATGTATCTTTACAGACTGTTTCTGCGTTACATTTATAAGGTGCTTTTCACCTGAAACAAAGCAATTTACATGTACTTTTTATACAAAACCATTATATGTACAAGGCCACAATGCCAAGTCTTTATGCCAAAATCCAAACAACATGTCTTAACAGATACTTCTCATGTAACCTGAATTCAGTGTTTTCAGCCTTTTGTAGTTGAATGTACCACACTTGTTCACACGGGTTGCTTTTCCTGTATCTTTACAGAGTGTTTCTACGTTGCTTTGTACAGTGTTTTTCAGCTGTAGCAAAGCAACTTATTTGTAATTTCTATACAAAATAATGATATATGCAAGGCAACAAGGCCAAGTGTTTATGCCAAAATCCAACCAACATTTCTTAACAGACACTTCACATGTAAACTGCATCAGTGTTTTCGACCTTCTTATAGTTGAATGTAGCTGACTTGTTTACAATGGGTTGCTTTTCATGTATGTTTACAGACTGAATCTGAATTAATTTGTATGGTGTTATTCATCTGTAATATAGCAAATTACTTGTACCTTCTATACCAAACAGTGATATATGCAAGGCCACAAGGCCATGCGTTTATGCCAAAATCCAAACAACATGTCTTAACAGATACTTCATATATAACCTGCATTCAGTGTTTCCAGCCTTCTAGTAGTTGAATTTACTCACTTGTTCCCAATGGTTGCTTTTCATGTATCTTTACAGACTGTTTATGCATTGTTTGTACAGTGTTTTTCAGCTGTAACATAGCAACTTACTAATACATTCTATAAAAAACAATGGTATAGGCAAAGCCGCAAGGAACCAGTGTTAATTCCAAAATCCAAACAGCATGTCTTATCAGACACTTCACATGTAAACTGCATTCAGTGTTTTCAGCCCTCTTGTAGTTCAATGTAGCTCACTTGTTCACAATGGGTTGCTTTTCATGTATCTTTAGAAAGTGTTTCTGCAGTAATTTGTAAGGTGCTTTTTAGCTGTAACAAAGTAACTTACTTGTACTTTCTATACAAAACAATGGTATAGGGAAAGCCACAAGGAACAAGTGTTTATGTCAAATTCCAAACATCCTGTCTTAACAGACACTTCACATGTAACATGCATTCAGTGGTTTCAGCCTTCTAGTAGTTGAATGTAGCTCACTTTTTCACAATGGCTAGCTTTTCATGGATCTTGACAGACTGTTTCAGCTTTACTTTGGACAGTGCTTTTCAAATGTAAAATAGCAACTTAATTCTACTTTCTATATGGAACAATGATATCTGCAAGACCAGAAGGCACTCATATTTATGCCAAAATCGATACAACATGTCTTAACAGACACTTCTCATGTAACCTTCATTCAGTCTTTTCAGCCTTCTAATAGTTGAATGTAGATCACTTGTTGACAATTTCTTGCTTTTCTTGTATATTTCCAGATTATTTCAACATTACTTATTACAGTGCTTTTCATCTATATAATAGCAACTTACTTGTACTTTCTGTACAAAAAAAAATATATCTGCAAGCCACAAACACAACTGTTCATGCCAAAATCCAAACAACATATCTTAATAGACACTTCACATGTAACATGTATTCAGTGTTTTCAGCCTTCTAGTAATTGAATGTAGCTCACTTTTTCACAATGGGTTGCTTTTCATGTACATTTACAGATTGTTTCTGCATTAATTTGTAAGGTCCTTTTCAGCTGTAACATAGCAACTTACTTGTAGTTTGTATACAAAATGATGATATATGCAAGCCATAAGTCATAATGTTTTATGCCAAAATCCAAACAATATGTCTCAACAACAATTCTCATGTAACCTTAATTCAGTGTTTTCGGCCTTCTAGTAGTGGAATGTAGCTCCCTTGTCCACAAGTGGTTTGCTTTTCCTGTATCTTTACAGACTGTTTCTGCATTAATTTGTAAAGTGTTTTTCAGCTGTAACATAGCAACTTATTTGAAATTTTTGTACAAAACATGGTATAGGCAAAGTCACAAGGAACAAGTCTTATGGCAAAATCCCCAAGCATGTCTTAACAGACACTTCACATGTAAACTCATTCAGTGTTTCAGCCTTCTTATAGTTGAATGTAGCTCACTTGTTCACATGGTTGCTTTTCTGTACCTTTACAGATTTTTCTGTATTAATTTGTAAGGTGCTTTTCAGCTGTAATATAGCAACTGCCTTACACTTTGTATACAAAATGATGATATATGCAAGGCCACAAGTCATAGTGTTTATGCCAAAATCCAAACAACATGTCTTAACATATACTTCATATATAACATGCGTTCAGTGATTTCAGCCTTCTAATAGTTGAATGTAGCTCCCTTGTTCACAAAGGGTTGCTTTTCATGTATCTTTACAGAATGTTTCTGCATTTCTTGTACAGTGTTTTCAGCTGTAACAAAGCAATATACTTGAACTTTCTGTACAAAATAAGGATATTTGCAAGGCCACAATGCCCAGTGTTTATGACAAAATCCAAACAAATGTCTTTACAGACACTACAAATGTAACATGCATTCAGTGTTTTCAGCCTTCTAGTAGTTGAATGCAGCTCACTTGTTAACAAAGGGTTGCTTTTCATGTATCTTTACAGAATGTTTCTGCATTAATTTGTATGGTGTTATTCAGCTGTAACATAGCAACTTACTTGTACTTTCTGTACAAAACAATGATATATGCAAGGCCACAAGGCCAAGTGATTATGCCAAAATCCAAATAACATGTCTTAACAGACACTTCACATGTAACATGCATTATGTGGTTTCAACCTTCTAGTAGTTGAATGTAGGTCACTTGTTCACAATGGTTTGCTTTTCATGTATCTTTACAGAATGTTTCTACATTACTTTGTAAAGTGTTTTTCAGCTGTAACATAGCAACTTACTTGTACTTTCTATACAAAACAATGGTATATGGAAAGCCACAAGGAATAAGTGTTTGTGGCAAAATCCATAAAGCATGTCTTATCAGACACTTCACATGTAAATTGCATTGAGTGTTTTCAGTCTTCTAGTAGTAGAATGTAGCTCACTTATTCACTATGAGTTGCTTTTCATGTATCTTTACAGACTGTTTCTGCATTAATTTGTAAGATGCTTTTCAGCTATAAGTAACTAACTTACTTGTACATTCTATACAAAAAAATTATATATGCAAGGCCACAAGGCCAAGTATTTATGCCAAAATCCAAACAACATATTTTAACAGACACTTCACATGTAACATACATTCAGTCGTTTCAGCCATCTAGTAGTTGAATGTAGCTCACTTGTCCAAGTGGTTTGCTTTTCCTGTATCTTTACGGACTGTTCTGCATTGCTTTGTACAGTGTTTTTCAGCCCTGACAAAGCAACTTACTTGTACTTTCTATACAAAACAAGATATATGCAAGGCAACAAGGCCAAGTGTTTATGCCTAAATCCAACCAACATTTCTTAACAGACATTTCACTTGTAAACTGAATTCAGTGGTTTCAGCCTTCTAGTAGTTGAATGTAGTTCACTTGTTCACAGTGGGTTGATTTCATGTATCTTTACAGACTGTTTCTGCAATAATTTGTAAGCTGCTTTCAGCTGTAACATAGCAACTGACTTGGACTTTGTATACAAAACAATGATATATGCAAGGCCACAAGGCATAGTGTTTATGCCAAAATCCAAACAACATGTCTTAACAGATACTTCTATTGTAACATTTATTCAGTGTTTTCAGCCTTCTAGTAGTTGAATTAGCTCACTTGTTCACAATATCTTGCTTTTTTGTATATATACAGACTGTTTCTGCATTACTTTTGAAAGTATTTTCAGCTGTAACATAGCAACTTACTTGTACTTTCTATACAAAACAATGTTATAGGCAAAGCCACAAGGAACATGTGTTTATGCCAAAATCCAAACAACATGTCTTAAAAGACACTTCAAAGGTAACCTGCATTCGTGTCCCAGCCTTTCAGTAGATGAATGTAGCTAACTTGTTCACAGTGGCATACTTTTCTTGTATCTTTACAGACTGTTTCTGCCTTACTTTAAACCGTGCTTTTATCTGTAAAATAGCAACTTACTTGTACTTTCTATACAAAACAATGATATATGCATGGCCTCAAGGCCAAGTGTTTATACCATAATCCAAACAACATATTTTACAGACACTTCATATGTAATATATATTCAGTGTTTTCAGCATTCTAATAGATGAATATAGCTCACTTGTTCACAATGGCTTACTTTTCTTGGATCTTTACATACTATAGCAGCATTACTTTGTACAGTATTATTCAGCTGTAATATAGCAACTTACTTGAAGTTCTAAAAAACAATGCTATACGCAAGGCTACAAGGCCAAATGTTTATGCCAAAATCCAAAGAACATGTCTTGACAGAAATTTCACATTTAACATGCATTCAATGTTTTCAGCCTTCTAGTTATTGTATGTAGCTTAGTTCCTCACAATGAGTTGCTTTTGATGTATCTTTACAGACTGTTTAGTCATTACTTTGTACCGTGCTTTTCAGCTATAAAATAGCAACTTACTTGTACTTTTTATTCAAAACAATGATATAGGCAAAGACACAAGGATCAAGTGTTTATGCCAATATCCAAACAGAATGTCTTAAAAAACACTTCAAAGGTAACCTGAATTCAGTGTTTTCAGCATTCTAATAGTTGTAGGCAGCTCGTTCCTCACAATGGGTTGCTTTTCATGTATCTTTACAGACTGTTTATGCATTACTTTGTACCGTGCTTTTCAGCTGTAAAATAGCAACTTTAATGTACTTCTATACAAAAAAATGTTATAGGCAAAGACACAAGGAACAAGTGCTTAGGCCAAAATCCAAACAGCATGTCTTAAAAGACACTTCAAATGTAACCTGCATTCAGTGATTTTAGCCTTCTAGTAGTTGAATGGAGCTCTCTTCATCACAATGGGTTGCTTATCATGTATCTTTACAGACGGTTTCCTCATTAATTGTACAGTGCTTTTCAGGAGCAAAATAGCAACTTTCTTGTAACTTTAAATACAAAACAATGGTATATGAAAAGCCACAAGGAATAAGTGTTTATGGCAAAATCCATACAACATGTCAAACTGACCCTTCACATGTAACATCCATCAATATTTTATCCTTCAAATAGTTGTATGTAGCTCAGTTTCTGACAATGGGTTGCTTTTCATGTATCTTTACAGGTTGTTTATGCATTACTTTTTACCATGCTTTTCAGCTGTAAAATGGCAACTTATTTGTACTCTCTGTAAAACATGGTATATGAAAGCAACAAGGATATGTGTTTATGCCAAGTCAAACAACATGTCTAAACTGACCTTCACATGTAACATCCATTCAGTCTTTTCAGCATTCTAGTAGTTGATGTTCCCAGTTACTCACAATGTATTGCTTTAATGTAACTTACAGACTGTTTATGCATTACTTTGACCTTGCTTTTCAGCTGTAAAATAGCAACTTACTTGTACTTTCTATACAAAACAATGTTGTAGGCAAATACTCAAGGAACAAGTTTATTGCCCAAATATCCAAACAGCATGTCTTAAAAGACACTTCAAATGTAACCTGAATTGAGTGTTTTGAGCTTCTAGTAGTTGAATGTAGCTAGCTAGTTCACAATGGCTTGCTTATCATGTATCTTTAGAGACACTTTCTGTATTACTTTGTACAGGGCTATTCACCTGTAAAATAGCAACTTTCTTGTACTTTCTATACAAAGCAATGGTATATGAAAGGCCACAAGGAACAAGTGTTTATGCCAAAATCCAAATAACATGTCTAAACTGACCCTTCACATGTAAACATCCATTTAGTGTTTTAGACTTGTAGTAGTTAATGTAGCTCATAGTTCACAATGGCTTGCTTATATTGTATTTTACAGCTTTTCTGATACTTTTTACAGTGCTTTTCAGTTGAAAAATAGAACTTTCTTGTACTTTCTGTAAAAACATGGTATATGATAATCAACAAGAACAACTGTAATCTTCGATGTAAGGTTGTGAGATCTTTTCCCAGTCTGTTGGTTCGACCGTTATGTCCTTTGACCGTTCTTAGCTTTCATTTTAAGCTGTTGCAGTTTTCATGTTCCCTTGTACATTCTGCATTTAGTAGCATAGTCATGAGCTGTTTTCCCGTGCAATTTCCAGGTTCCCTATTTCAAGGCTTTCCTATTTTTTCAGTTTTGTTTCATGTAGGTGGTTTTGTGAGCTTGAATCCAGCTTTGTACATGAGTTGTAAGGAGATTGTGGATCATTTGCATCTTCTACATTGACCTCCAGTTGGACCAGCCCATTTTTGAAAATGCTGTCTTTTTTCCCTGGATAGTTTGAGCTCCTTTTGTCAAGTGACCATAGGTTGGGGGTTCATTTCTGGGTTCTTCTATTCTATTCCCTTGATCCTCCTGACTGTCTCTGTTCCAATACCATGCCGTTTTTATCACTATTGCTTTGTAGTACAGCTTGAAATCGGGGATGGAGATTCCCCCAGAAGTTCTTTTATTGTTGAGTGTGGTTTTCGCTATCCTGGGTTTTTTGAACATGGTGTTACTTGAGGACCCAGCTATACCCCTCCTGGGTATATACCAGAAGATATTTCAACATGCAACAGGGCCACATGCTCCACTATGTTTATAGCGGCCTTATTCATAATAGCCAGAAGCTGGAAAGAACCCAGATGTCCTTCAACAGAAGAATGGATACAGAAAATGTGGTACATTTACACAATGGAGTACTACTCAGCCATTAAAAAATAATGAGCTCATGAAATTCTTAGACAAATGGATGGAGCTAGGAAATATCATCCTGAGTGAGATGACCCAATCACAAAGGAACACACATGGTATGCACTCACTGATAAGCGGATATTAGCCCCAAAACACACAATACCTAAGATGCAACGCATAAACCTCATGAAACTCAAGAAGAAGGAGGAAGACCAAAGTGAGGGTGCTTTTGTCCTTTTTAGAATGAGTATCAAAAGATTCAACCAGAGCTCCCAGGATCTAAACCTCCAGCCTGAGAACAGACAGGAGCAAGCTGTCCTCTGAGAGGCTCTAACCAGCAGCTGACTCAGACAGATACAGACATCCAGAGCCAAACAGTGGATGGAGCTTGAGGACTCTTAAAGAAGAATAGGTGGAAGGATTGTGGGCCCTAAGGAGATAGGAACTGCACAGGAAGATCAACAGAGTAAAGGAACCTGAACCCTTGGAGCTCTCAGAGACTGAATCACCAACCGTGGAGCATACCTAGTCTACACAGATCTACCTCCAAGGGCTGAACCTAGGCCTCCCTGTACATATGTTGTAAATGTGCAGCTTGGTTTTCATGTAGGTCTCAAACATCTGGAGTGGGGGTATCCCAAAACATGCAGCCTGTATATGGAGTATGGTCTTCTAAAAAAAAAACAGTTGTTCAGTTGTTCATGGAATATTATTTTTTTATATCTCTTGTATTCAGTTTGCAACTACTTCATTGAGAATTTTTGTATGTATATTCATGAGGGATACTGGACTATAACTTATATATTTTTGTTGGGTTTATACTTGATTTCACTATTTCAATATTATTTGCTTTGTGAAGGAGCTTATTGTGGTTTCTGAATTTTTTTAATATAACTCAAAAAGTATTGCTTGTTTGAAGGCTCTATAGAATTCTTGTATAAGTATATCTGACACTTGGTATTTTGCTTGTTTGTTTCTTTTCATTTTATTCTGTTTGAATGCTTTTTAAATTTTCTTGATTTGCTGAAAATAAAAATAAAAAAAAAATGTAAAAAAAAAAAAAAAGAAACAACTGTTTATGCCAAAATCCAAACAACATGTCTAAATTGACCGTTCACATGTAACATCCATTCAGTGTTTTTAGCCCTCTAGTAGTTGAATGTAGCTCACTAGTTCACAATAGCTTGCTTACAGAATGTTTTGGCATTACTTTGAATGGTGCTTTTCAGCTCCAAATAACAAAATTATTGTACTTTATATACAAAATAATGTTATAGGCAATGACACAAGGAACAAGTGTTTATGCCAAAATCCAAACAGCATGTCTTAAAGGACACTTCAAATTTATCCTTAATTCAGTGTTTTGAGCCTTCTAGTCGTTGAATGTAGCTCACTAGTTCACAATGGCTTGCTTATCATCTATATTTACAGACTCTTTCTGTATTACTTTATACTAGTGCTATTAATCAGTAAAATAGCAACTATCTTGTACTTTCTATACAAAATAATGGAATATGACATGCCACAAGGAACAAATGTTTATGCCAAAATACAAACAACATGTCTAAACTGACCATTCACATATAACATCCATTTAGTATTTTCAGCCTTGTAGTAGTTGAATATAGCTCACTAGTTCACAATGGCTTGCTTATATTGTATCTTTACAGACTGTTTCTGCATGACTTTGTACAGTGATTTTCAGCTGTATAATAGCAAATTTCTTGTACTTTCAGTACAAAATAATGTTATATGATAAGCAACAAGGAACAACTGTTTATGCCAAAACCAAACAACATATCTAAACTGACCCTTCACATGTAACATCCCTTCAGTGTTTTTAGCCTTCTAGTAGTTGAATGTAGCTCACTAGTTTACAATAGCTTCCTTACAGACTGTTTCTGCATTACTTTGAATGGTGCTTTCAGCTCAAAATCGCAACATTCTTGTACTTTCTATACAAAACAATCTTATAGGCAAAGACACAAGGAACAAGTGTTTATGCCAAAATCCTAACAGCATGTCTTAAAGGACACTTCAAATTTAACCTGCATTCAGTGTTTTGAGCCTTCTAGTCGTTGAATGTAGCTCACTAGTTCACAATGGCTTGCTTATCATGTATCTTTACAGACTGTTTCTGCTTCACTTTGTTCAGTGATTTTCAGCTGTAAAATAGCAACTTTCTTGTACTTTCAGTACAAAACAATGGTACATGATAAGCAACAAGGAACAAGTGTTTTTGCCAAAATCCAAACAACATGTCTAAACTGACCCTTCACATGTAACATCCATTCAGTGTTTTCAGCATTGTAGTTGTTGAATGTTGCTCACTAGTTGACAATGGCTTGCTTATAACGTATCTTTACAGATAGTTTCCTCATTACTTTGTACAGTGCTTTTCAACTCTAAAATAGCATCTTTCTGGGACTTCTATAGAAAACAATGTTGTAGGCAAAGACACAAGGAACAAGTGTTTATGCCAAAATCCAAACATCATGTCTAAACTGTCCCTTCAAATGTAACCTGCATTCATTGTTTTCAGCCTTCTAGTAGTTGTATGTAGCTCAGTTTCTCACAATGTGTTGCTTTTCATGTACCTTTACAGCCTGTTTATGAATTACATTGTACAATGCTTTTCACCTGTAAAATAGCAGCTTACTTGTACTTTCTATTCAAAATAATGTTATAGGTAAAGACACAAGGAACAAGTGTTTCTGCCAAAATCCAAACGGCATGTCTTCAAAGACACTTCAAATGTAACCTGCATTCAGTTTTTTCAACCTTTTAGTAGTTGAATGTAGCTCACTTGTTCACAATGTGTTTCTTATCATGTATCTTTACATACTGTTTCTGCATTACTTTTTCCGTGCTTTTCAGCTGTAAAAGAGCAACTTTATTGTACTTTCAGTACAAAACAATTGTATACGAAAAGCCACAAGGAACAAGTGTTTATGCCAAAATCCAAACAACATGTCTAAATTGACCCTTCACATGTAAAATACACTGAGTATTTTCAGCCTTCTAGTAGTCGTATGTAGCTCAGTTTCTCAAAAATGTTGCTAGTCATGTATCTATACAGACTATTTCTGCCTTACTTTGTACTGTGGATTTCAGCTGTAAAATAGCAACCTTTTTGTACTTTCTATAGAAAAGAGTGGTATATGAAAAGTTACAAGGAACAAGTGTTTATTCCAAAAACAAAACAATATGTCTAAACTGACCCTCCACATGTCACATCCATTCAGTGTTTTTAGCCTTGTAGTAGTTGAATGTAGCTCACTAATTCACAATGGTTTGCTTATCATGAATCTTTACAGTCTGTTTCTGCATTACTTTACACAGTGCTTTTCAGCTGTAAAATAACAACTTTCTTGTACTTTCTATAGAAAACAGGAGTATATGAAAAACCATATGAAACAAGTGTTTATGCCTAAATCCAAACAACTTGTCTAAACTGACCCTTCACATGTAACATCCATTCAGTGTTTTCATCATTCTAGTAGTTGTGTATAGCTCAGTTCCACACAATGTGTTGCTTTTCATGTAACTTTACAGACTATTTCTGCATTACTTTGTGCAGTGTCTTTCAGCTGTAAAATAGCAACTTTCCTGTACTTTCTATAGAAAACCGTGGTATATGAAAATCCAAAAGGAGCAAGTGTTTATGCCAAAATCCAAAATACTTGTCTAAACTGGCCCTTCACATGTAACATCCATTAAGTGTTTTTAGCCTTGTAGTTGTTGAATGTAGCTCACTAGTTCACAATGACTCAGTTATCATGTATCTTTACAGTCTGTTTCTGCATTACTTTACACAGTGCTTTTCAGCTATAAAATAGCAACTTTCTTGTACTTTTTATACAAATCAGTAGTATATGAAAAGCCACAAGGAACAAGTGTTTATGCCAAAATCCAAACAACATGACTCAACACACCCTTCACATGTAATATCCATTCCTTGTTTTCAGCCTTATAGTAGTAGTATGAAGCTCAGTTCCTCACAATGGGTTGCTTTTCATGTTTCTTTACAGACTATTTCTGCATTACTTTTTACAGTGGATTTCAGCTGTAAAATAGCAACCTTTTTGTACTTTCTATAGAAAACAGTGGTATATGAATAGCCACAAGGAACTAGTGTTTATTCCAAAAACCAAAAAACCTGTCTAAACTGACCCTTCACATATAACATCCATTAAGTGTTTTCAGCCTTCTAGTAGTTGTATGTAGCTCAGTTCCTCACCATGGATTGCTTTTCATGTATCTATACAGGCTATTTCTGCATTATTTTGTACAGAGTATTTCAGCTGTAAAATAGCAACTTTCTTGTACTTTCTATAGAAAACAATGGTATATCAAAAGTCATAAGGAACGAGTGTTTAGGCTAAAATCCAAACAACATGTCTAAACTGACCATTCACATGTAAGATCCATTCAGTGTATTTGGCCTTCTAGTAGTTGAATGTAGCTATTTCACAATGGCTTGCTTATCATGTATCTTTAAAGACTGTTTCTGCATTATTTTGTACAGTGCTTTTCAGCTGTAAAATGGCAACTTTCTAGTATTTTCTATACAAAACAATGATATATGCAAGGCTACTATACCAAGTGTTTATACCAAAATCCTAATAAAATGTCCTAACAGACATTTCACAATTAACATGTTTTCATTTTTCTCAGCCTTCTATTCGTTGAGTGATATTTATTAGTTAACAATGGGTTGCTGTTCAGGTATCTTTACAGACTGTTTCTGCATTATTTTGTACAGTGCTTTTCAGCTGCAAAATTGCAACTTTCTTGTACTTTCTATAGAAAACAGTGGTATATGAAAAGCCACAAGGAACAAGTGTTTATGCCAAAATCCAAACAACATGGCTAAACTGACCCTTCACATGTAACATCCATTCAGTGTTTTCAGCCTTCTAGTAGTTGTATGTAGCTCAGTTCCTCACCATGGTTTGCTTTTCATGTATCTATACAGGCTATTTCTACTTTATTTTGTAAAGAGGATTTCAGCTGTAAAACAGCAACTTACTTGTACTTTCTATACAATACAATGATATATGAAAATCAACAAGGACCAAGTGTTTATGCCAGAATCTAATCAATATGTCAAAATGGACCCTTCCCATGTAACATCCATTCAGTGTTTTCAGCCTTCTAGTAGTTGTATGTAGTTCAGTTCCTCCCAATGCGTTGCTTTTAATTTATCTATACAGACTGTTTCAGCATAATTTGTTCAGTGCTTTTCAGCTGTAAACTAGCAACGTTCTTGTACTTTCTATAAAAAACAATGGTATATGAAAAGCCACATGAACGAGTGTGTAGGCCAAAATCAAAACAACATGTCTAAACTGACCCTTCACATGTACCATCCATTCAGTATTTTTAGACTTGTAGTAGTTGAATGTTGCTCATTAGATCACAATGGCTTGCATATCATGTATCTTTACATATTGTTTCTGCATTAATTTGTACAGTAATTTTCAGTTGTAAAATAGCAACTTTCTTGTACTTTCTATACAAAACTGTGGTATATGAAAGCCACAAGGAACAAGTGTTTATGCCAAAATCCAAACAACATGTTTCAACTCACCCTTCACATGTAACATCCATTCCTTATTTTCAGACTTCTTGTAGTTGTATGAAGCTCAGTTCCTCACAATGGGTTGCTTTTCATGTTTCTTTGCAGACTATTTCTGCATTACTTTTTACAGTGGATTTCAGCTGTAAAATAGCAACCTTCTTGTAATTTCTATACAAAATAATGGTATAAGAAAAGCCACAAGAACAAGTGTTTATCCCAAAAATCAAACACCCTATCTAAACTGACCCTTCATATGTAACATCCATTCAGTGTTTTCAGCCTTTTAGTAGATGAATGTAGCTCACTATTTCACAATGGCTTGCTTACCATGTATCTTTACAGACGGTTTCTGCGTTCTTTCTACAGTACATTAAAGCTTTAAAATAGCAACTTTCTTGTACTTTTTATAAAAACAATGATATATAAAAAGCCAAAAGGACCAAGTGTTTATGCCAGAATCCAAGCAACATGTCTAAACTAACCCTTCACATGTAATATCCATTCAGTGTTTTCAGCCTTCTAGTAGTTGTATGTATATCAGTTCCTCATAATGGGTTGCTTTTCATGAATATTTACAGATTATTTCTGCATTACTTTTTACAGAGGATTTCAGCTCTAAAACAGTAACTTTGTTGTACTTACTATAGAAAACATTTGTATATGAAAAGCCACAAGGAACAAGTGTTTAAGCCAAAAAACAAACAACATGTCTAAACATGACCCTTCACATATCACATCCATTCAGTGTTTTTAGCCTTGTAGTAGTTGAATGTAGCTCACTAGTTCACAATGTCTTGGTTATCATGTATCTTTACAGACTGTTTCTGCATTAGATTGTACAGTGCTTTTCAGCTGTAAAATAGCAACTTTCTTTTACTTTCTATACAAATCAATGATATATGCAAGGCTACGATACCAAGTGTTTATACCAAAATCCAAATAATATGTCCTAACAGAGTTTCACAGGTAACATGCATTCATTTTTTTTCAACCTTCTATTCCTTGAATGAATTTTATTAGTTAACAATGGGTTGCTTTTCACATATCTTTACAGACTATTTCTGGATTACTTTGTACAGTGCTTTTCAGCTGCAAATAGCAACTTTCTTGTACTTTCTAAGAAAACAGTTTTAGAGGAAAAGCTTCAAGGAACAAGTGTTTATGCCAAAATCCAAACAACATGTCTAAACTGACCCTTCACATGTAACATCCATTCAGTGTTTTCAGCCTTCTAGTAGTTGTATGTAGCTCAGTTCCTCACCATTGGTTGCTTTTCATGTATCTATACAGGCTATTTCTGCAATTTTTTTTACAAAAACAGCAACTTTCTTGTACTTTCTATAGAAAACAATGGTATATGAAAAGCCACAAGGAAAAAGTGTTTATGTCAAAATCCAAACAACATGTCTAAACTGACCTTTAACATGTAAGATCCATTCAGTGTTTTTAGCCTTGTAGTAACTGAATGTAGCTCAGTAGATCACAATGGCCTGCTTATCATGTAGGTTTACAGAGTGTTTCTGCATTACTTTGTACAGGGCTTTTCAGTTGTAATGTAGCAACTTTCTTGTACTTTCTATAGAAAACAATGCTATATCAAAAGCCACAAAGAACAAGATGTTATGCCAAAATTCAAACATGTCTAAACTGACACTTCACATGTAAGATCCACTGAGAGTTTTTAGTCTTGTAGTAGTTGAACGTAGCTCACTAGTTCACAATGGCTTGCTTGATATGTGTCTTCACAGACTGTTTCTGCATTACTTTGTACACTGGTTTTCAGCACTAAAATAGCAATTTTCTTGTAGTTCCTTTACAAACAGTGGTATATGAAAAGCCGAAAAGAACAAGTGTTTATGCCAAAATCCAAACAACTTGTCTAAACTGACCTTTCAGAAATAAGATACATTCAGTGTTTTTTATCCTTGTAGTAGCTGAATGTAGCTCAAAAGTTAACCAAGGCTTGTTTATATGTGTCTTTACAGACTGTTTCTGCATTACTTTGTACAGTGCTTTTCAGCTGTAAAGTAGCAACTTTCTTATACTTTCTATACAAAACAATGCTATATAAAAATTCACAATGAACAAGTGTTTATGTCAAAATTCAAAACATGTCTAAACTGTCCCTTCATATGTAACATTCTTCAGTGATTTTAGCCTTGTATTATTTGAATGTATCTCACTAGTTCACAATGGCTTGCAAATCATGTATGTTTGCAGACTGTTTCTTCATTACTTTGTACAGTGCTTAGAGCTCTAATGCAACAACTTCTTTGTATATTCTATACAAAACAATGTTATATGAAAAGCTTCACTGAACAAGTGTTTATGTGAATATTCAAACATGTCTAAACTGTCCATTCACATGTAATATCCATTCATTGTTTTTAACCTTGTAATAGTTGAATGTAGCTCAGTACTTCACAATGTCTTGCTTGTCATGTATCTTTACAGATTGTTTCTGCATTACATGAACAGTGCTTTTCAGCTCTAAAATAGCAAGTTTCTTGTAGTTCCTACATAAAACAATGATATAGGAAGAGCTGGGAGGAACAAGTGTTTATGCCAAAATCCAAACAACATGTCTAAACAGATGCTTCATATGTTAGATCCATTCCGTGTTTTTAGCCTTGTAGTAGTTGAATGTAGCTCACTAGTTCACAATGGCTAGCTTCTCATGTATTTTAAAAACTGTTTCTCCATTACATTGTAAAGTGCTTTTCAGCTCTAAAATAGCAAGTTACTTGTAGTTCGTACAGAAAAAAGGCATATGAAAAGCAGCAAGGAACAAGTGTTTATGTCAAAATCTAAACAACATGTCTAAACTGACCCTTCACATGTAAGATCCATTCAGTGTTTTTAGCCTTGTAGTAGTTGAATGTAGCTCTCTAGTTCACAATGGCTTACTTATTATGTATCTCTGCAGACTGTTTCTGCATTACGTTGTACAGTGCTTTTCAGCTCTAAAATAGCAAGTTTCTTGTAGTTCCTATACAAAACAATGTTATATGAAGAGCGGGAGTAACAAGTGTTTATGCCAAAATCCAAAAAACATGTCTAAACTGACGCTTAACATGTAAGATCCATTGAGTGTTTTTAGCCTTGTAGTAGTTGAATGTAGCTCACGGTTCACAATGGTTTGCTTATCATGTATATTTACAGACTCTTTCTGCATTACTTTGTACTTTGGTTTTCAGCTGTAATATAGCAACGATTATTGTATTTTCTATAGAAAACAATGCTCTATCCAAAGCAACAAGGAACAAGTTGCTATGCCATAATTCACAAAACATGTCCAAACTGACCCTTCACATGTAAGATCCATTCAGTGTTTTTAGCCTTGTAGTAGTTGAATGTAGCTCACTAGTTCACAATGTTTAACTTGTCCTGTATCTTAACAGATTGTTTCTGCATTACATGAACAGTGCTTTTCAGCTCTAAATAGCAATTTCTTGTAGTTCCTACATAAAACAATGATATATGAAGAGCTTGAAGGAACAAGTGTTTATGCCAAAATCGAAAAACATGTCTAAACTGACCCTTCACATGTAAGATCCATTCAGTGTTTTTAGCCTTGTAGTAGTTGAATGTAGCTCACTAGTTCACAATGGTTTCTTATCATGTATCTTTACAGACTCCTTCTGCATTACTTTGTACTGTGGTATTCAGCTGTAATGTAGCAACTATATTGTATTTTCTATACAAAAAAATGCTATATCCAAAGCAACAAGGAACAAGTTGCTATGTGAAAATTTCATACAACATGTCCAAACTGATGCTTCACATGTAACATCCATTCAGTGTTTTTAGCCTTGTAGTAGTTGAATGTAGCTCACTAGTTCACAATGGTTAACTTGTCATGTATCTTAACATACTGTTTCTGCATTACATTGTACAGTGGTTTTCAGCTCTAAAATAGCAAGTTTCTTGTGGTTCCTATACAAAACAATAATATATAAAGAGCCGGGAGGAACAAGATTTTATGCCAAAATTCAAAAAACATGTCTAAACTGATGCTTAACATGTAAGATCCATTCAGTGTTTTTAGCCTTGTAGTAGATGAATGTAGCCCACTGTTCACAATGTTTTGCTTATCATGCATCTTTACAGACTTTTCTGCATTACTTTGTACTCTTGTTTTCAGCTGTAATGTAGCACCTATCTTGTATTTCTATACAACACAATGCTATATCCAAAGCAAAAAGGAACAAGTAGCTATTCCAAAATTCACACAACATGTCCAAACTGACCCTTCACATGTAACATCCATTCAGTGTTTTTAGCCTCGTAGTAGTTGAATGTAGCTCACTAGTCCACAATGGCTTTCTGATCATGTATCTTTACAGACTCTGTCTCCATTACTTTTTACTGTGGTTTTCAGCTGTAATGTAGCACCTATCTTGTATTTTGTATACAACAAAATGCTATATCCAAAGCAACAAGGAACAAGTTGCTCTGCCAAAATTCACACAACATGTCCAAGCTGACCCTTCAAATGTAACATCCATTCAGTGTTTA